>VZTG01006785.1:305593-399980 GCA_013397845.1 Melanocharis versteri
TGCCGCTCCGCGCCGCCACTCACCGCCGGCCCTGCGGCCCCGCTCCGCCGCGGCTGCGCCCGGCGCGGGCGGCGGGAGGGCGGGGAAAAGGGGCCTCGCCGCCGCGGGAGGAGCCGCTCCGTGTCGGCAACATGGCAGCGTCCAGCCGTGCCCAGGTGCTGCGGCTGTACCGCGCCCTGCTGCGGGAGAGCCAGCGCTTCAGCGGCTACAACTACAGGTGCGGGGGAGGGCTCCGGGCGGCGGCGGACGCGGCGCTCCCCGCCGAGGCGTGCGGTCCCGGCGGTGCCTGGGGCAGGGGCGCGGGGGAGCTGCGGCCTCGGGAGGACCCTGGGGCGACAGCGGGACCGGCACCGGGCCTGGGCCCCGCTCGGAGCCCAGGAAATGGGCAGCCGGTCCCTCTGCCAGGCCCCGGGCTGCCGCAGAAGCACCAGGGTATGGGGGCTATGCCTGCTGTAGGAAGAAGGGGCAGGGCAGAGATTGTCCCAGCCTGGAGTCTGAAGTACTTGTGCTGAGTCTGGGCTCCTCAGTACAAGAAGGATAAGGAGCTACTGGAGAGGGTCCAGCGAAGGGTCACGAAGATGAGGAAGGGTCTGGAGCATCTCTCTTCTGAGGAGAGACTGCGGGAGCTGGGCCTGCTTAGCTGGGGGAAGAAAAGACTGAGAGGGGATCTCATTAATGCATAAAGATATCTCGGGGGTGAGTGCCGTGAGGATGGTTCCAGACTCTTCAATGGTGCCCAGCAAAAGGATGAAGAGCAATAATAAACTAAAACACAAGAAGTTTCACTTCAACATGACGAAGAACTTCTTTACATTGAGGATGGCAGAGCACTGGAACAGGCTGCCCAGGGAGGTCGTGGCGTCTCCTTCTCTGGAGACATTGAAAACCCACGTGGATGTGTTCCTGTGTTGCCTGCTCTAGGTCACCGTGCCATGCCAGGGGAGTTGGACTAGAGATCTCCAGAGATCCATTCCAACCCTAATGATTTTGTGATTTTGTGAACCTGACATAGCTCATGTCTGGTCTGCGTGCTGCCCATTTCCTGGCAGAGGAGCGCTGGGGTCGGGCTGCAGCCAAAGCCTGGCACCAGGTGCTCTGTCCACGCTCTGGGTGCAGTGAGGGATCAGGGTTCACTCTTCCCGCCACACAGGGTACCAGGCTGTGTGGCTGCATGCCTGCCTGCCTTCCCTGGCTGTCTGTGAAAGACACACACTTTTTTTTGGCAAAAGTTAGGTGTGGGCCTGGTCTCCTTTAGATATCTGCTGTGTTCACAGGGGGTGCTGCTCACCCACACTGGCAAAATTGCGTTGCCCAATGGTTGTTCATTTACTTTGCCACTCAGTTGAACCACGGGAAGCAACATGTGAGCTACCTGTGCTGTGAATCATCTCCCAGGCAAGAACTGGGAACAGAAGCCTTTAAACTTGCATAACTGTGGTGAGCTCTGTGCTCTGCAAGGCACAAGTATTCCACAAACCTCGGGTGCGAGGGAGTGCCCTGAGAAGAAGGACTGTGGGGCTGAAAATGAGCTGGTGCTAATAAACCTTCGTTGCTGACTCCATGCAGCAGTGTGCGTTTGCATCATGTTCTGTTGCTATCAAGGCTTTCTCCCGCTTTTCGCTGTCCTGAGTGTCCCTGGTTGCCCTTGTTCAGGCTAACAAAGAGAGGATTGTAGGTAGTGGAGATGGCTTGAGATGTGCTGAACAGCTGAGTGAAGCTCATGTCTGGGCCACAGCGTGTTTTCAGCAATGGGTTTGTACTTTGGGGTGAGCAGTGAGGAAGTGAAATCCACAGCAAATTTTAAAGGATAGAAATCATATAGTGTGTTTACCTTGTAGATCTGGTTTTTTTGACACCATATCACAGTGCAAGGAAAGATCTCTGTTTTTGATGGGCCTGTCCTTAGATACTATAAAATCAGAAACCATGTAAGACCTTGCGGTGTATACGCATTTGTGAGCACTAAAAGCTATAGCAGTTTCCAGCCCGAAATGATCAGCAGCTGTTACATTTAGAGGTCTGCTGTGACCACAACAACAGTTCTGCCTCGGTGTTTACACCGCACCCATAGGTAAAAGGGACATCCCACTGGCTTCTTGTGTGCCAAGATAAGCAGCCTTGCCGTGTCCTCGGGGCTGCTGTAATGTGATATGGCAGTGCCAGGGCGGGGGGGTAACCCAAGGACTTTGTAAAGAACCAACTTGCAGCAAAGAAGAAGGTATTACAGATTAATATTATTGATTAATGACTTCAGCTAGACAGTGTCAGAATACTTTATTACTACAAATGTCATGTTTGTAAGAGTATGTCTGGAGTATGATCAGCTAGTTATTGTCTCCTTATTTGCTTACCGTGCTTTTTCTCCTAATTTTGTTGCTCTGGTTTAACCTGGCAGACAGCTAAACACCACCCAAGTGCTTGCTTGCTCCCCCCTCCCCAGTGGGATGGGGCAGAGAATTGGGGGAAAACAAAAAAAATGTAAAATTTGGGGGTTGAGATGAAGACTTTTTAATAGAACAGAAAAGGAATGGATAATAATACTAATTAATTCGAATATACAAAACAAGTGATGCGCAGTACAGTTGCTGCCAACTGATGCCCAGCCAGTTCCCGAGCAGCAGCCCCCAGCCAGCTTTCTCCCTGGTGTGTATACTGAGCATGACACCACATGGTGTGGAATATTCCTTTGGCCAGTTTGGATCATCCTGGCTGTACTTCCTGCCACCTTCCTGTGCCCCCCAGCCTACTTGCAGGTGGGTTGGTGTGAGAAGCTGAAAACTTCTTAACTTCGTGTAAACCCTGCTTGCCAAGAGCTAAGACATCAGCATGGTGTCAACATCACTCTCCTCCTAAATCCAAAACACAGCACTGTACCAGCTACTAGGAAGAAAAATAACTCTAATTTGAGTTTCCAGACAAAACCTATACATGTGTACATATAGATTGTGATGGAAATTTCAACTTTTGTTTTATGTCTTTCCTGGTAAATACATTCTATATGTCATCTGGTAGTGTCAGATTTTCTTCTACCATCCAACAGAACTCATGTGGTAACTGTGAAGAATATCGTTCATGTCTTAAAGTAACTGAGGTCACCACTGGCAGCCTTCAGAATAACACAAGAGCATCTCCAGTGTCCTGAAGTAAATGTCACAGAGTGTTTGGACACGCAGATGCGTAGACCAGGTTTTGATAGCAGGGAGAGAGAATTTAGTAGACTGTAAGTAATTTCATGTCTGCCCTTCTGCCCTGTTACCCAAGCAGACAGTCTGAGCATGGGAGAGTGATTTGTACTGGAGGAAAATCAATACGCAGACAGGTAAGATGTTAGGTTTTGAGTCAAAAAGGTGGTTTATAACAAGTATACTAATTTCTTCTGCTTGGTTGACAAAAAGTAGAACTTCTGATGGTTTATAATATGTTAGGTTATAGTCTCAACTAAATGGGTTTAAGGGATATTTCTAAAAATTATTAGTGATTTAAATAATGACATGTGAGTGGTTTGGGTACAGAAAACGAAAGAGTTTATAAACTTGTGAAAGCCATTAAAATACATCTGCTTGCAAATGAAGATAATCTGAACTTAAAAATTTCTTGTGTTTAATGTGACTGAAGCTCAGTGGTCTTAACACATGGGAATCTAGTGGAAGGGAGTTCTCTCCAGGACAGTGCAGGACTGGAGCAGGTCTTCCCTGAGAGAGTTTATCATCTCCATTTTCGAAGGTTTTCATAACAGGTTTAGCCAAAGAGCACCATGGCTGACCTCACCTTGTTGCATGCAGGCCTATTTCAAGTGTGACATTGTCCTGGATAAGCTCCAGAGATTCTAGCTAACCAACTTTGTATGATTTTCAGATCCCTAGCCTTCCTTCCCCTTTAAAGATACTAACAATGGGTAATAAGTTCGGGGTAACGTCACATGACATGCTTCCAGCTCATCTGCTTTCTATTTCTTTAATTTCTTGTAGTTATGAGCAATGTCGGAAGCTTTGAGCCTCTCTGTTGGAATATTTCTGCAAATAATTTTTTAATGTTTTTAAGGTCTTTCTTTTTTTATTGAAAATTTATTTCAGTTATCCATTATGTTCTCTTTTAACTGGTGGAAGTTGCAATTTTATTTATAGATATATTTTTTTCTTGTCTCTCTATATTGCATTTTAATGGAACTTGATTTTTCTTTTAGAATGTGCAATATTATTTGATTAATAAAACTACCCAGAATATAGAAGAATCAGGGATGAAAATTTGTCAAAACAGGTTTTGCATTGGAAACAAGTTAATTGAATGCATACAGTTTAATCTGAGACATGTCCTTCAAGATTTTAAGATTAGTAAATCTGATTTTTGCAAATGTCTGCTAACCTAGGAACAAAACTGAGCAAAATAATTAGCACTATTTTTTTCAGTGCCAGTTGCTTTTCCTACTTTGACTGACACAGTTGTTGATCTGATTTTAGGGAGTCGTGGAACATAGAACCATAGAACAGTCTCAAGATTGCTGCCCCTTGTTCTTGTGGGGGACTTCAATTTACCAGATGCCTGCTGGGAGTATAATACCACAGAGAGGAAGCAGACTAGGAGGTTCCTGGAGTGTGTGGAAGATAAATTCCTAATGCAGCTGGTGAGGGAACCAAATAGGGAAGGCGCCCCTCTGGACCTGTTGTTTGCCAAGAGAAAAGGACTGTTGTGTGATGAGAAGATTGGAGGATGCCTTGGGCACAGCGATCCTGAAATGGTAGAGTTACCAATTCTCACAGAAGTAAGGAGGGGGATCAGCAAAGCTGCCACCTTGGAATTCCAGAGGGCAGATTTGGGCCTGTTTAGGAGACCTGTTGAGAGAGTCGCTTGGGAGATAGTCCTGGAGGACAGATGTGTCCAGGAAGGCTGGACATTCTTCAAGACAGAAATCTTAAAGGCAGAGGAGCAGGCTGTCCCCATGTGCTGGAAGATGAGCCAGCAGGGAAGAAAACCAGCCTGGCTGAACAGAGAGCTTTGGAGGGAACTCAGGAGGTGGCGGGGGGGTGGGGGAAAGGTAGAGTTTAGAGAGTTTTTGACCTTTAGAGGAAAGGGCAGACTACGCCAGAGAACTACATGGATGTCACGACGTTATGCAGAGAGAGAATTAGAAGAGCCAAAGCCCAGCTGGAACTTCATCTGGCTACTGCCATCAAAGAAAATAAAAAATGTTTCTGTAGATCCATCAGCAACAAAAGAAGGGCAAAGGAGAATCTCCATCCTTTGTTGGTTGCAGAGGTAAACATAGTGACAAAGGATGAGGGAAAGGCCAGGGTACTTACTGCCCTCTTTGCCTCGGTCTTAATAGTGAGACTTCCTTGGACACCCAGTTCCAGAACAGAAAGTTCTCTGGGTACCCAGCTCCTTTCATGAGAGCACCTGGATTTTAACACAAGTACGGGTTAAGTCGACCTGTACTTGCATAATGACCTATTCCTCAAGGGGCCATAAAGCTGTTAAGATTCTGTTAACAACTCTTTTGAGAACATAAACCACACTAAGTAAAATTTTTTAAAAACCACTCCTTTATAGAAGTGAGTTTCTTTCTCTTCCTCCCAAAATACCTTATTTGGTCACTTTAATGAAAAAATCTTACTTTGCCTTTAGTCCCTGGTCTATAGAATCCTGTCAATGTTTCTTTTTGCACTTTCATCACTTAGGTATTTTAACGGCCACATTAAAATTTTACATGTGGCAGTTATCGAAGCTGAATAAGCCTTTTTCTCACTGGATGTCCTAATGAAGTTTGTGATTGACAAGGTCTGCTAGCAGATTGCTTATGTTTCTGTGTGTGTAGGGAGGAAAAAACGTCTAAATGGTGATTAAACAAAAAAAAAAATCAAGAAAATAATGAGAAAATAGAGGCATGGTTTTCTGTCCAAAGTGGTGGTAGTTTGTAGCTGAGATAAGAAATGCAAGAAAAAATAAAATTGTCAGTTCTGTCCAGCAGAGATGTCTGACTTCTTTGTAGGAGTAAGGTGACGAAATTGCAGCTTTACAGTATCTGTTTTTCCTCAGCTGTGCAAAAGAGGCAGATAACTCATTTTTCCCTCTCTCTGTGTAATTGCTGACTGTGTTCTGAGTGATAATAAACTTAAGGATTTTTTGTGATAATTTCCCATTTACTGAGTATGTGGTACTCTCTGTCATCTACTTGAAAAGCATAAAAAGTCAGGGCTGCAAGCAGCTGTGGTATTCCAGAGTCCAGGGTGGTATCCATCCTACACTGGTGCAGGCACTTGTTTTGAGCTGGAGCTGCATGACCCAGAGTCACAGGCAAACAGGCACTGCATGTTTTCAGATCATTTTGTGGAGCAGTCATACAGATTTGTGGTTGGCCTTACTAATACCTCTTTTTGGGGAGAGTTGAATTTTGTCTATTATTTCAGTGACCACATACCAATTTGCCATTATATTATTTTAAGCTTTTTTATATATATTGCCTTTTTCTGTCAGAATCACGTATGCTTGAATAGAGATGTCAGTATTTTAGGCACTCTGGCTGCTGCACAATCTGCTGATTAGGATGGGAACTGTGTAAAGGACTGAGATGGTGACACTCTGAATTGTAGTAAAACATGGAAATATATGGACTTTTTGGGAAAATCTAGAAGTATAAGAAAATTATTTTGGATTGGGGTCTGACAGTATTGAAGTATTTCCATTTGACTTCAGTATTGTATATGTGTAAACTATTTTGGAAAGACAACCAAAGCATTCTATTTCAAAAATGTCAAAACATAGCCATTAGTTACCCTCCAAACATATTTCTCTGAAATTTTAAAACAAATGGAAACAGTTTTATCACATCTTTTGATTTCTTAATAGTAATATTACCCAACTGGAAATCATTGCATCAAAATTCTGTTGATCTTGTTCATTAGGAGTTGTTATCTTTGGTTTAAAGGTTCAACGGTGATTGTCATTTTCCAAATGTATTCACTTTACCCTTTTAAAATTACACTCTTCCTAAACAATTAATGGTATCTGTGCATCAGGTCTGATGTAATTTTTTTTTTTTTCAGAGCAGAATTTTGCATAGTAGTAACTTAGAGGGAGAGTTTGGAGCACATACAGAGCATACAGAGTCCTGGAAAAATTGAAATTTAGTATTTGGGAGACAAATGGATGGGGGCTTCATCAAAAGACTGATCTGCTGTTTTAGTTATTTTATTTTAGTAAAGGCACCCAAAATGAGTAAATCTGCTGTGGCTGTTATTCTTTGTATAGCACAGAGGAACAGGGACATATTTCTTTTTATGTAAGATTTAATTACCAGTAGTGTTTGTTTGAGAACTAATGAGAGTAATGGAAAAAATACTGCCTCTGGCAGTGACTCATGCCCATACACATATGCTTTTGACTTCTGGTAAATGAAAAACACTTTGTAATGTAGCTATAGTATTAAAATGGATTAAAATGCTGTCCCAGCTAACCTCCTCCTTTCCTTACTCTTGGATGTGGCTTTAACACTTAGTTCCTCTGTATTCATTCTCTGTGGTGCCCATGATGCAAAGATGCTGACCTCCTGACATCCAGATGACTCAAGATATGGTAGACACAGGCTATTATAATTTCAAGTGTTCTGTAGAAGATCAGCATTGTGGATTTAAAAAAAAGTCAAAGTAATTTAAAAAGAAAAAAGGAAACTGCGCTCGACGAGGCAGTGTTTAGAACCCCTTGCTGCAGTAATGGATGGCAAGGATGCTCTCTGAACCACCTCTTCAATAAAGCTCTTCCTATGTGTTTTTGGGTTCACTGACCAACAAGGTACAGTCCTAGATTATACACAGTTCTCTGCTTTTCGGAAAAAAAGTAGGAATCAAAGGTGACTTTCTTGGTTGTTTTCTTGTGTTTGTGAATACTTGAGCCAGCTATTCCGAGACTGTTTTGCACAGAACTCTGTACAAAAATGTCCTTAGTGAGAAATATTCTTTGGGATTCTTCTTGATACAGTTTTTTCTCAAGAATGAAGATGCCACAAATCCAGACAGTATTCTGGCTAGGGTAGCATTATGGACTATGGCCTTTTTCCCTTACATTTTTTTCTACATTCTATTCTATTCTATTCTATTCTATTCTATTCCTTTTTACCTGCTCTCCATATAAAAATCTAACATTCTTCTCATAATGCAGTGCAACTGAACATTTAATATGATAAAATAATTCAGTTGACTTCAGATGCTTTCTTCCTGAAGAGAATGTGTGTGAAATAAAATCCTTAAAACATTCTTCAGGAAAATTTGAAGCTCCTGTGCTGGGAATGGTGTTCAGAGATTCAGGACTCAATACTGTGCTTAGGACTACACTTTCTTCAGCATCTTGTTTGTTACAAAGTCTTGGGAAAAGCTGTTGCTTAGATACTTTTTTTTTTTAACTTTTTAAATAAGTAGCAATTGGTTAAATCTCATTATAGTTTCTAAAGAAAAGAAGCCTATCTATGCACAAAGTAAATATTATTTGTGTGTATGCATATATGAATGAATTAGTATCAAGAAGTCAGGAATTCACTTCTGCTCAATTCCAGTAATCCTTTTGCAAAATCCCTGTTTAAAGCAAGCAGTGAATCCACTGGAGACTAGAGGGTATATGATAGGTGTGATAGTCTTACTAGAAAATAATGTCCATCAGCAGGTCTTGACAGTCCTTCTGTGTCTGCTTGTCTGGCATATCCTGGTCTGGAACCATTAAAGACCTGTTTCTAAATCATTAGCTTGTTTAAAAGTAATATTGTCTTAATTTTAACTGTCAGAGAAAGTGTGTGTCTGAAAAAAGAGTTAAAATATTTCCCTGAGACTATAATTTATTCTAGTGTATTGCTAGTAATCACTAATCCTTTATGGTATTGAAGCTTTTATAATTAAACTTACTTCTGTGACTTTAGGTGCCTATGAAAATAATTCATTATATCCTGAGAGGTCAGTCTTCACACAGTTGTCTCCATCTCTGTCTTGCAGAGCATGGTATTTCTGCAAACTAGGATTTGCTTGCAGAATACACATGGTGTTGTTGCTTTGTAGTGTTTAGTTACAGGCGTTATATGTTTCCCCAACGAACATACAGATTATCACAATACTCAGTTGCAGTCACAGACAGATGTAAACATCCATTTATTGTTTGCTTAAGCAGGAGGGATGTGTGCGCAGGTTTCCACAGAGCCTTGTTGCTGGAGAAAATTGGTTTATCTTGTGAGGGTTACACATTGTGTGGATGTTAAATTTCTGCAGACTATGTTAGAATAGCAATGAAAGAGCCGAATGTGGCCGGGGTGGGTGGTTGGGGGTGTGGTTCAGAGCCATCATTTATTTGCATTGTTCATCACAGTTTAAAAAAGGGGAACTAAAAGTGGAAGGGGCCAGGTACAAACCATCATATTTCGTGAAGTTTTGGATTGCATCACTGATAGAATTCTTTGTGAAACAATCATTCATTCATTCATCCATCCAAATATATTCAGTGCTTTTGTTTATTTAAATAACATCAGACTGCCTCCTTCTCAGGAAAATGTTTTAAAGTCAGTACTGCTCAAATGAAATGCATAAGACAGTCCTTGAAGTTTATAGCTTGAATTATACTGACAATGTCAAATTGAGCTGTATTGTGTTGCCATGAAACTAACGTGCTATTAAGTTTCAGAAAACATCTTTGACTCATCTAGAATATCACAGTATTTTTCTAGTCCAATAAGTTAGCAAATAGGTTTTCAAATTAATGGTCTTCGTATGTAAACTAGTTTTGAAGGGAGGAACATTGATTGATTGATCTAAGTAGTTTTATCACTGGCCAAAATAAATTAGATGTCTCACTCATGTTTTTTTTCCCTGATCTGACTAATTTACAGTATGAAAATAAATGTTCAAGCGTTTTGTTTACACAACAATAATAAGCAATGCATTTCACGTAGAATGCTAAATAGATTTCTTGATTTCCAGAGCTATTGAATGCATTTTTTACTAAATTTAATTTATTATTTTCAGTTCATAATTTATACCCAAAATTGCTGTCCATTATTTTCAGATTTTGCATGGAAATATGAATATATATCAAACTGCTGGTGGCACTCTTCAGTCATTTCCAAAAGCAAAGGCAAGATGGGATGAATACAGTCCTGTAAGCTATGGCAATACAGAGTTGGACAAAAAAGTGTCTGTGCAGAACTCCTTGTTCTGTGAACTAGTGGAAATGCTTACGAACCTGCATGGACTTTGAGGCTTGGTTCTGGGCTTTTATTTCCCAACAACCTGTTGAAACCCTTGAAGGAGAAATTCTCTATCAGTGCAAGTTGTGGCTACCATTAGCTGGGAACCTCGTGCTTCTGCAGCTTGTGTGGGTAATTTGTTCCTAGACTGCAAACTCCTTCTGCTGCTCCAGGGAGTGGAAGGTCATGTCTCATGTGAAAGGGAAGGTAATCTGCCCTGGTCATAAAATGTTATACTGAAAACCTTATGATAAGTAGATCACTCCTCATGCCTCTTTTCCTTTCCTAATATCTCCTGCAGTAACCTTAGCCAGTACTCATCTGAGTTACTGAGTTTTAAGCCAGATGTTAATTCCACATTTAGAGCAAATGTTATCTCAGAAGAAATTCTTGCAGCCAGCAGCCATGTGCTTATGGGAGGAAAAGGAGTTGGTGTTTGCTGTATGTTTTCTTTTTCCTTGCTTGCAGACAGAGGACAAAGAGCCGTATCCTCACTCATGTGAGTGACTATTTTTCTGTAACTTTTAATTAGCTGTTAAGTACTGTCTGGGGGTTTTGTAGCCCGTTTTGGGCTTGAAATGCAGAATCTTTATTGATATATAAATGTACCAATCTGAACCTAGCCTTATTAAATAAAATGTATAGAGATATAGAAATAGAATGTGGTAATTTTTTTCATTCATAGTGTAAGACTCTTAGAGACAGTGTTAAAGGTTGACTGGAAGACTCTTTAAAAATTACTGACCTTCGCGTAGCTTCCCCTCTGAATTTTAATGTCTATATTTAACGTACTTGGGCTTGGCTAGATTAAAAGGCGTTTGTCAATGCTTCTCTTCTTTAAAAAGGAAAATTGACTGCTCTCTTTGTCTTCCTGAATACATCAGATCTCCTTTCCTGTTACAGTAGTCAAACAGTTTAAGTGCACAGAAGACCTGTCAGCAGGTTTATTGAATGACTTCTGTTCACTGGACTAGAATACCTTGAGTTTTAAATTTAATCTCATTTTTTCTGTCTGATATTAAAGTATATCTTGTCAGATCAAAGTATTGCGTTATATGCTGGGATCTACAGTTTGAAGAGTAGGTGTGTACGCACCACAGTTTTAGAAGTGGAGCTCATACATAGCCCAAAAGAAACATTTTGGCTGGTAGCTGCTCTTTGCTTCATGTTTGGCAGATAGATAGGCTATTCTACTTTTTTTTTAGAGTAACTGTAGGAAAAATAGTAGGAAAAAACGTGTAATCCTTTTTTTTTTTCATCTTTTATGTGAAGTAGCTTTGAAGAGTGTTGTGTTACTTCACTTAGGTTTTAGTATTGCTTTGATTCCTGTTTTACTTCTGGACTTCAGAAAAATGCATAGGATCTATTGGTCCTGAGAAGCTGAATTTACTTTACTGGAGCTAGTGGTGGTCTCAGGTATGTCTTAGCTGGCCACCATCATGCCCCAAAGATAAGGAACTGTGGACACCTTGTTCCATAACTTGCCTGCAGAGGGTCTGGCTTTTTTAAGCGCTCCCTTGTGCTGGAAGCACCTGGCGGGTGAGAGCTGTGGAGTGCGGAAAGTCGGGGTGGGCAGTGCTGGCACATTATGCCTGGTGCACAGGGGTGCTGCGTTATTTATGGGGGTGAAGATCAGCTGTGCCTGCCTGAAAACCTCAACTCTGCCTCACTGCATGGCGAGTCAGTCGTTCAGCTTTACCGAGCAGAATATTATTTTTCCTACAAACCTTGCCTCTGTTCACCATGGGTCCTCCTGTTCTTTCTTCATGTGAGAAGATGCATCTGATTTCCTGTGGGGGGATGAAGTGACACCCAGAGTTTGTATCCTTTGCATTTTCTGGGTTACTGTTCAACTGAGGATGGGGTTTTCAGCCCCTTATTCTTTAGTCCTAGTGTAATCATCTTAAAGTCTGTGAAGACTTCCATATCCTGTAACTAATTAAATAGAAAGAACAGAAACAGAAGGAAATATCTAGTTCACTTGGCTTTCTCTGCCTTAAATAGTGTTCATAGTGTACAAAATAACTTGCATTTCTTTTTTTCTGAGCCTTTGGTAATAATTAGAGTAGTCTGGATCTGAGCTTCCTGAAACATTACGTGCATTGTCCAAAGGCATATATTTACAATCCCAAATATCTGAAAATAATATTCAGCACTCTGTTGTATATACAAAGTAGGATGCTGATTTTATTACTAATTCCAAACTGATTTTTTTAGGCTCTAGATTTGACTAATGGGCTTTGCATATATTACACTTTTATGTGCTGCTAAGTAATTTCAAATATCCATCGTTGTCAAAATTGATGTTGCAAATTTGCTAAACTAAACATGCAGTGCTTTGCTATAGATGAGGGAAGGTCATTGAGCCATATGGTGCTAGGAAGTCCAGTGGGGGATGTTTGTCATTACTGACTGAGTTATAAGGAACAAAGATTTTTCAGTAAGCTATAAAGCTGATAGAAATGAATGAGAGAATAAATTTTGGATAGTAACTTCAATATTCTAAATTCTGTAACTTCTAGTATGTTGTATATAAACAGAGCAGGTGGTTTATTACTTCATGTGGATTGTTTGAAAAATTGTATTTGTGGTTTATTGCTGCCTTTGTCATAAGGTAACTGGACCCTATCTAATTTCAGCGCAATTTCTTCTAGATTCATTTTGGACCTATGATGCTTACATCCTTCTGTCGCAGAAATCTCAGGTTTACTCGAGCAAAAATCAAGGGGCAGAATTAACTGTCTTTATTGCTAGAATCCAAGGATCACTTTTGCAAAGCAATACTTTGTTAGGAGTCTAACAAAGTTAAAAATTGTTAAAAATTTGTTAGGAGTCTGTTTAGTATACTGAAAATTACTAGTTTGTCAAAATGGCCAATAAAGCTTCACCTCAGGTGACCTTCAAAAAACTGTTTCTTTAAGTCTTTCGTAAGTCAAAATACCTCATTTATTTTAAAACTGTATGCTATCAACATATATCTGATACTTGATCCCTTTTCTCTTCTAAGGAATTTGCATAATTTCCATATTAAAAGAATAATATATGTCCTGTAACTAGGTATTTACTGTATCTGAATCTTTACTTCCAGAATTAATGCTATGCTTCAGATATGTCCTATCAAAATCTCACCATCCAGACCAACCACACTGCAGTCCAAGAAGTTAGACTATCCCAAGGCTTTATGCCCTCCTGCTTAATTAAAATAACACTAGCAACTACTGCTTCATCAAAGGCAAATCGTTTTCTACTGTCAAGCGTGAAATTCTTGCATCCAGAAAGGCTGATTAGCACCCAGTGCTTCTTTAAATAAAATCACCAAGAGGTGCAATATGTTTAGCCCTCTTCAAGGTACCCGAGTCATAGAATCTGCAGAATTGGAACGGACCCACAAGGATCATGGAGTCCAACTCCTGGCCCTGCCCAGGACCATCCAAGAGTCACACTGTGTGCCTGAGAGCATTGTCCAAACACTTTTTGAACGCCGGCAGGCTTGGTGCTGTGACCACTTCCCTGAGGAGCCTGTTCCAGTGCCCAGCCACCTCTGGATGAAGAACCTTTTCGTGATAGCCAACCTAAACCTCCCCTGATACAACTTCAGGCCATTCCCTCAGGTTCTGTCAGAAGTCACCAGAGAGAAGAGATCAGTGTCTGCCCCTCCTCTTCCCCTCACAAGGAAGTTGTAACTGCAATGAGATCTTCACTCAGTCTACTCTTTTCCAGGCTGAACAGACTAAGTGACCTCAGGCACTCCTCATATGGCTTCCTCTCAAGGCCCTTTACCATCTTTGGCCTCCCTTGGATGCTCTCTAATAGCTTAATATCTTTATCTTGTGGTGACTAAAACTGTGCACAACATTCAAGGGGAGGCCATGCAGGGAGAAGCCATCCTGAAAAGAGAAATGTTGGCCACAGCATTGGACTAAAACTAATCTTTCCGGAAAAGTATTGTAATGGCTCTACACAGCAGGCCAGGCCTTTTTTATGAACTGTTCAGAAACAGCAGCACAGCAAATGGAGTGGTATTTATCTGTGTCAAAAGGAAGAAGGGAGAAATCAGCCTTGTCAGGTTTTGAACTTGTCATTTCAAGGCATTCCCTGCCTGGTAATTGGACTGCTGAGCTACCTCGTTGTCCTGGTTGTAGAGCAGTTGGTGGGGGTTTGGCAGTGAAAGCTCAGCAGAGAGCTATTACTCATTTCAGGCCATCAGGACACTTTTCATCTGTAGCAAATTCAGGTTATAGTTCCTGCAGCACATCTTTTCCTGGTGCCTCGTTAACTGAACAACTTGTGCAATTGGGTCCTTCACTGATAACCCTGTTTTTTAGCCTCTTCTGCAACATAACATTGCAATTGCAACTCTAATTAAGATTAAAAGAGTGCTTTCATTTGGACATCTTTACTTTTTTCTCTTAACCCTGACCTCCGGAAAAGCACTCCCTTCTGCAGAGATTCTTTACACTTAGAATTAAGCCAATAACTGTTTTTATTTTAGAAGTATAGCAACAAAAATGTATGTTTGAATGAATGGCAAAAATAATCACAGTTAACTATGAATAGCACCGATAGTATTCTGAGAAGAAGAAAAGTCTTTGAGAACTCGGCTGTGTGCCCTGGCAGCAAGGAAGGCAAAGAGCATCCTGAGATGTATCAAGAGTTGCTCAGCTAGCAGATTGATGGGAGGGAGACCACATCTGGAGTTCTGCATCCAGTCTTGCCCTCCTCAGCCCATCAGGAAAGGCACAGACAACCTGTAGGCAGCTCAGCAGGAGCCAACAAGGGGGCTGAAGGACTTGTCCTGGGAGCAAAGGCTGAGGGAGCTGGTCTGGTTCAGCCTGGAGAAGAAATAACATTGAGGAAAACTGGCTGAAAGCAGCCAGTGCCTCAGAGTATCCAGAGGGGCCTGAGGAGAAAAAATGACAGCAGGATGTAAAGTGCAGGAAGAGAGGCTTTTCAGACTGGCTTTAAGGAAAAGCTTTTTCCCCACAAGAGCAGCCATGCAATTGAACTTGTTTTCCGAGCAAGGAGGTCTGGGCAACGTCCTGTTTTTCAAGACTTGACTGGACAAAACTGTGGGTAATCTGATCTGATGCCATCACTGACCCTCCTTTCAGCAGGAGGTGGGACCAGAGACCTCCCAGGCTGCTTTCCAATGCAAATGCTTCTGTGAACCTGTTGATCAGGTGGTCATCCATGCTCTCCTCTTTGAAATGGGTGCAGACACAAACTGATGAAAAGATAAAGTCAGAAAAAATAAGCTCTCCTTTTCTAAAAACGTCCCCAAGTCTTTCTCTCTAAAAATCTATGGAGGCTTTTTTGGGTTTAGATTGAAAAAAGAAAATGAAAGGAAACTCATGGAAAAGGTTCAGGTTCTTATTAGACTTTTGAGATCAAGAATGCAAAATAGCAGTATTTGCTTTAGAAAAAAGCTACAAATGCTTGTATCTGATCATACAGCCTGTGTTATATGCACTGGGTTATAGTCACCATCTCTCAAATGTGTTTTCTAATGTTCATCAATCTTTATTCCTATTCACTGTTCTGTTGGGTTAATCCTCTCTCATAAAGTATCTCTAGTGCTGTTCTATTCCAGACATATTCCTTAGGAATTGCGTTGAAACTCATGTTTTGTATGTTAGCAGAGAAACCAAGTAGTGGCTGGTAGGTTTCTTTCTGTAGGCTTTTTGTGAAGACTGTCTAGTGACTGTGCTTTGTTAGAAAATTCAAGGAAATAATACTAAGTTAACCAGCAGTCTAATCTTTCTTTTTCTTTACTCTTCTTTCCTTCTTTCCCAGCATCCAGCCAGCACCCTGACTCCCTCAAGCAAATCCTGGTTGCAATAGGCTTTGCTTTGATTTTTAGAAAACAGGCAGATGTTGTTGTTGTTGTTGTTATGCTGTAACTTGAGGTGGCAGTGCTGAAAGCGTGTCTAGTGATGGAGTTTGAGGAACGCCTTGTTGATAAAACATTGCATCCACACCCCTCTGTTGGTCTCGGGTTTAATTAGACCAATCGCAACTACTTCCCTGTGAGGTACTTACCTTTCAGTCTCAAACACACATATATTGTCAAGTGTTTCTTTTTTAAGTATTACATGGTAATTTCCTGCAGCTTTTGCTTCACCTTATTTGGTGTCTTTTAATGAGACCTTTACAGAGGAAACAATATTGTAAATACATATATATATGTATATTTCCATATACATATGTACACATATATACATCTAAATGAGCATTCCCTCCAGAGTAATTCTGAATGAAGGCATCTTCACTAATGCTAATAAAACTTCACTGTGGGCTAAGATTATTTTTCTGCAGATGGTTTTTTATTATAAAAACTTTCCATTTTTAAATGATATGTAATTCTGAAAAATTTAGTTGGGCAAATCTCATCCGGTGCACATTTTGCTAGTAATAATGGGAAATTCTGAAAATTCATCCTGTTGCTACCATAAGTTAATAAATGTTAGTTGGAAGGCAGCAGTGGTAAGAAAATATAATTTAGTGAAAGCAAAGTGACCTTTTATGGAAAGGATCCCTCACTTGATGTAATGCTACTCTATTGTAAACGAGTATCTTACTTTTGCACATTGTGCCCTTAAATAAAAGCATCATATACTTAATTCCAGAGCTATTAACCCCAGTGAGCTTCCTAGAGCTTGGCTCCTGCTCGCTTGCCTTAACTTCTTGAATACAACTCAAGCTAATAAGGAAAAAATGCATTTTACTCTAGACCTTTTCTGAAAGTCTTGAATATGAATATTCTAACCTAGTGGCCCCTTCCCTTGTGATCTGTTTTGCTTGCACAGACTGTGTACCACAACCATCCTCTTCTATCTTTGTGTGCATGCTCAGTGGCCAACAACTTGTAATAGCCATTGTGTTCTGCAGTGTGGTGCCTGTGACTGTGATGTGACCTATTAATATGTTGTATTTGTTGACAGTCACAAAGACAAGATGTCAGCATGTTTGTAAAGATGTCTTGGAAAGATGACTTAAACCTTTAGCGTGTTGTGATACTGGTAAATGCACGGTGGTGCTGAGAAAAACATTGCTTGGCCAGGTTTTTTTTGAAAGCTCAGAACTGTGTACTTAAAAAGCAACTATGTTTGTGTGATGTTTCAGCTTCTTTTCATTTAGCAGAGCACGGAGATTTGATTTTTTTTTTTGTTCAGATATGACATAAGTAAACATTTTGAAATAAAATATATTAGTCCCCAAGCAGTTATTATTTTCTGAAGTACCTGGATTGTGATTTCATTTTTCATTAATAGTCGTTGTTTCAGACTTTGCTTCTTGTAGACTTCATTTTTATGGGGACACGTTAGGCTTTTGATTGTGCTTCCGGGAAGAAAAGAGAGGAACTCTTTCAAGGTAGAGTATTGGGCCGAAGACTGCTTTCTCTTTAGTTTTTACTATTATTTGGCAGCACTGTAGTCTCTTAACATTAGCAGGTAGTGCCCACTGCCTGAGAGTCTGTGGTAATGTTTTGGCCCTGGCCTTGTTCTCGTATTAACCTCCAGCCACTCTTTCTGCTTTCTGCTGATGTGCATCTGTTGCCTTGTGTAGCCATCCACCTGCAGTGGCTTTGGTCTGAGGCCATCGCACTGAGTCTATTGCCCATCGAGGACATTCTTTTGATTTAATTGGGAGTTAATTGTGTGACAGATGCGCGTAAGTAGGGATCACAAAAGGTGTTTTGAGTGTGCATATGTATGACAGCACTGAGTGAATATATTCAACTGTAGACTTTAGCTTGGGTCCTGCTATCACTAGGTCACTGGAGAAGTTATTGCAGAAGATAAAACCAAAGGTGTTCTCTATTCAAATTTCAGTGCGCTTGGATGATGAAAGCAAAATATCTTGTTGCGTCTTCCCACCATTTTTAAATACCTGTTTTCAAAGAATAGGTGAGAAAAATAATGGGTTGTGAAATGTAGTTTAAGACTTAATTTAAATGAATTAATGAATTCTATTGCATTAGGAACTAGACTTTCCCCACAGGTCTGTAGGAACTCTTTGAGTCTACTGTATCCAAAACTGCTTTCCTATTCTGTTTCTCTGGAGAGTTAGCTTGGTACCTTCTCACTGAAAGGTCCCCTTTGTTTGTGTGACTTGCTTGGCCATTCTGAATGAGATCAATTGCAAACTCTATCCATCAAAATCAGTACTGCTGTATTCCCTCCTCCTCAGTGCTGATGCTCATCCAGTTCCATGGAGAGCTGATGAAGCTCACTAATCTGGAAAAAAAGCCCCAAACAACAAAAAATGAAGTTAACTCTTGTAGTAGGTTGGCCTTCTGTCAATTTCCCCAAGTTGGGCTGGCTCAGCTGGGGCCAAACATCAGACGGACTGTGCTGGTCTAAAGGGGTCAGAGAGAGGGTTTGTGCCTGCCAGGGTGGCAAAACTGCAACAGCTCCTCTTCACATTGGCTTAAACTTGTTAGAGTTCCTTTGTGCCCCTTTGGGTAAATAATCATCCGTAAGATACAGCCATCACTTCACTCACCAGTCTGCTTTTCATCTCTCACACTGTCTGCAGACAGTGCTTCTTTTAGGATGATGTAAAGTTTTATGAAGACAACCATGTATTCACTGCCACTGGCATTTCTAGGTGTGCCTTCAAATGATGCGGGTTTGGGTTTGGTGTGTTATGCTAATTGAACTGAAAATACACTCCGTTAGAGCAGCTGATTAGCAGACCAGTCTGTTCGTCAACCAGATCATCTCTGGAGCAGTGCTCTGTAAAAATAACCCAAACAGATACATGTCTGAATGAACAGGTCATTCTCATACATGTGTGTCTTTACTATGTGTTGCTTACACACACTACTGTACTTTCAGAAGGGCTTCGTTTTTCATAGAAGGGCTTAGTTTTTCATAGACTTGAAGCGCTATTGCATTTCTTATGGTAGTTCTAGCTTTTAATACATTCTCAGTTCAGAAACTGTTGAAATATAGAGAGTGTTGAGGTGCTGAATTTACACTGCTCACAACTGTTGTTGCATATAAAAAGCTGTTGTTTAAAAGAAAAAAACATACACAGGTACAAAAAAAAAAGCCTTCCAGTTTGCTTATATCTTGACTTAACGCTTTTTACGTAATTTTAGAGAATATGAATGTTGGTAAAATATTTCTCTGGCAGCTCTCAATGGGGAAGAAAGGATATTTTACAGTCATTATAATATTGGATTTGAGCTTTGAATTGAGCTCATCCTTGTTTTAAGTGATACATTGAATCTCAGTGTAACTTTGGTAAAGAGTAGCACCAGGCTACAGAGCTAGTCTTTGAAGTGTGTTTAGAGATGCATGGATTTAGGTGTAGAATTGTGTTAAAGCCTCCGTAAAATAACTTCCTTTGGGTCTTAACAGTCATAAAGGTTTAAAAAATTGTAGAAGGTGAAAACAGTGCAACTTTCTGATTATAGGTAAAAATTAGTCTGTTTTCTATGTACATATCTTTTCTGTCTCAACCACTGTTGGGTTTAATTAGAGGAAGAGAGAGAAAATGAAACAATTAACACACCGTATGTAGAAAACAAAACAAAAAAACACCTCCAGTCTGTAGGTGTTATACTGAACAAGAATTTGGTTTTGTCCCATGTATCTTTTTTATGTGGATAGCATTTACTCATTTATATTGCATCTTGAAAGACTTGTACCCACTAATAGATACTTGCTGTTGTTGTTTTTTTCTTTTAAGCTAAATATATGTATGTTTGTCGTTGTATCTCTTGGAAACCTGTCCTTTCTTTCAGAAAATATTACACGTTTTGCACAGTTTAACCCTACATATGTATATGGGGTGATTTGAAATCTATCCATTATCAAGCAACAGAATTACACTATATATTAATGATTTGGGGTTGTTTCTTTTCTAGAAGAAATAATCAGCTTCCCCTTCATGTCTTGCTAGGACAACAGCTGCAGATGAGATTGAGCTTCCATATTTAATACATTCCATTAACTTCACACATCCAAACACACGCTCGCTCACTCCCTCACGCACCCCAGTGTCACATTAAAGGTGAACTGGCCCTAATTAAAAGCACGCACCATCTGCCGGAGTGCGGCGGCGGAGTGGCACTCCACAACCATCCTGATTCCTGTGATTGAAATGTATTATTTATGAGCTCAAAGACAAAATACGCTGCTTGGCTGGTGAAAGCTGCATTAGGAGCTGGATAGCACCATCTAATGGAACGGAGTGCCACTGGCTATTCATGTTTCCTCTTCTTCCTCTCTCCTCAAGTCTCCTCCCCCAATAATTTTATTTTTCAGTCTAGTCCTTGGATTTTTTATCGTAGTGTTTCAGACAATTTTGTCTCTCGTGTTCCACTTTTATACAAGATTGGAAAGGGTTGTTGAAATATTAAACTAATTGTGAGGGGGTTTTGCAGCCTTTTGTTTCCTTCCAGTGCCACACAAAGGGTTTTACCTTCTGTAGTAAAGGTGGTACTGATGTGATGTGGTAGTACAGAATTGAAACACTATCAAGATAGATGAGCAAGATCAATTTACTGTATTTCTCCAGCCCCTCCAAGAACCCATGTAATGAAAGTATTCACTGCTCCATCTGAAAAATTTATTTTAATATGGAAATTGGCCCTATTTGGTGGGGGAGGGAACAGAGGATGACAGTGCACTACAGACTGTGTGGAAGTTCTTTACTGTGTTGGAAAGAAAGGGCAGAATTTGGAGAAAGCTGCAGCTTTGGACCTTCCTCTATGGAAGCAGAGATCATAACCTCTTCCAGCTTGCAGAAATCATGTCCTGTTATTGCTTCTTATTGGGGAAAGGGATGAGGAGATGTTGGACTGAGGGGTGAAATACACATTGTCAGGAGACGAGAAGGGTGACAGGGAAGGAGCCGTTTTTGTGTTAATTGGTCCATCAGTCTGCCTTTGTTAACTGCTAGATTACAACATTGCATCTAGTAGAAATGTATATTGTATTTAGTGTCTAGCTGAATGACCTTTAGAATCTGCAGGTTAAGAATAGTCACACTGATTCAAAATAATCTGGGAAATGATATTCAGGTCCTTAACCTTTTTGTTACATTCTTGAGTTTTGCAGTATCCATGCTGGGCATCCAGCAGTATGGTTTCAGCAATAACAAGCAGTAAGGATTGGACTGATACTTGAAATATTAATTTTTTCTACAGTAACCTCAAATGGAACTACTTTTTTAAAATTAAAGGATCTGGTCACTATTTCAGCTTGGGCAAGACAAAACCCTGAATAAAAAGATACATGTCTAGAACTGAGCAAAAAATATATATATATGTATGTGTATGTGTGTAATATATATGTGTGTGTGTGTATGTGAATTTTATTTTTTATATCAGCATGTTTTAAAGAATGTTGAAATGGCATAAATCCTGGCATATCTATGAATACATGTCTTCCTATTGTTTGTGTTTAGAACATACGCCATCAGAAGGATAAGAGATGCCTTTAGAGAAAACAAGAACATAGCGGATTCTGAAAAAATAGAAGAACTACTGAATAAAGCCAAAGCAAACCTAGAGGTTATTCAACGGCAGGTATGTTTATTTCTCTCTTTTTTTATAGGAGTTGTCCACTACTCATTTAACTGTCTTATGCCACTAGAGATGGGAAAAATAGATTCTTGCTCAAAACATCTCTAGATGAACATCAGTTTTCGTCTGAGTTTGTTCATCCTTCCATTGCAGGTTCAGAAGGGTGACTTTGACACTTGCTCCCAATAGTCCCACTTCCTTCTGTGTTTGTTTTTTCCCATCTCCAAATACAGTGTTAGAATAGTAACAGAAGAACAAAATCCTGAAGTCAATTAAGTAAATGCTGGCTAAATGTGTCCAAACAGGGTGACAGATTTTTCTTTGGAAAATTTGAGTCACTGGCAGTACTTTTCTTCAGCCTTGCCTAAGTAACACTTGTAGCATCTCTGCTCCTTCCACTAGGTACCATGTTATTAACACATGAAGTAGGCCTGGTTGAACTTTAGATACGTTTTAACTTCTCATTCATCCCCACTGTCTATCTACAGTGACCACTAAAAATTGGAAGAAAGCAAGTTTTCTATGCCTGAACTCTCTATGAGCACTTGCAGTGCTTAAGCTGCTCCTCCTTGCAAAATCTGTACTTGCTGACACCGGTCAGAGCAAAGTAGTACTTTTATTAAACACTGAATGAATATGTGCACCTACTCCTCCATGGTTTGTTTTAATATGCATCTTTAAATAACCAGCAGGTCAGTTAGATGGATTCTTATTTTAGTAGGGAGCTGGGCCCTTGATTTCACAATTAAGTATGAATACTTAGGTGCAAGTTAATTTTCTTTTATTTTCTTCTCCCAGGAACAGGTGTTGATTTGTGCTACCATAGTTTTGCTATCTTTTTTTAACCCAAACAGTGCTGTTTTTTTATTTTAAGTGTTTCTCAAAGAAGCAATTTGGATTGGATTGTTCCAATGCAATTACATGTGAATGTTGGGGTGTTATTTCTCAGATCTGTAGGTGATAATTGGCATTTTCAGCTCTTATAATTCTTGCTTAAGATAAAGTCTTGCTAAATAAAAACTTTTCAACTTTTTTCTCAGCAAAACATGGTTCTACTGATCTGAGTCCTAATAGGTCTGGGACAGATTTTAAAATAAAACTCTAAGTCCTGTGTAAACCCAGATTACCTTGTTTCTGTAGACCCTAAAAAAAAGAGATATTATTTCTCTAAAACAGACTCTTGACAGGCCAGACTCCTGTCTAGGGTGGGGGTCTTGCCTTGCACCTTTTGTGAAGTTTTCTTGTAGCCCAAAGATTGTCCCTCAGCATCAGTCAGCGTCTTTCTGTTACGCATTTGTTACTGTGTCACTGGGACATACCAGAATAATTCAGGATGGCCTCAGTTATTGCTAAGCCTGCAGGGTTTTGCATGTTTGTTCCAAACATCAGCTATTTAAGGGGCTTCTCCAACATGAAAAACCAAATTGCTAAAGTTGGTTTTAAATTGGATCGCTATCATTCCATGTAAGAATTTGAGGGAAAATATACTTGAAAAGCAAGGAATATTAAAGACACTGACACAGCTTCCCATTTTTAATACTGCTAAGACAGTGAAACTTATGTTGAAATATCTCTTTAACATTGCACTTGTAGACATTTTCCAGACAAAGTACAGTCATGCTGCATTCACTTTTGGAAGGGTTTATCTTACATATTTTCAAGAGTAATGGATAATAAATGTTATTATACAGTAACATAAAAGGCAATGGGACTTTTTAACAAAAAATAATCAGAAGAAAATTATTTTATCAAGATAATTTTTGACATGCATCCCTGCAAGAGTTGATTGTTTGGGTAATAAAGACTTTTTTTCCTAAAAAATTGAGAGCTGTTGTGCTGTGCAGAACTTCTGTTATGTTTCGGTGTCATCTCACTTCCATCTGTAAAGCAAGAGGTAAATGTTGTAAAAATAGCAACACTGTCTTAAAAGCTTTTCATCAGGACTATTAAAAACCTGAGCATCTAAGTTCATATTAATATTTACTTGCTGTCAAATTTCATCATGCTCTGTAGAAAAAAATTCATTCTTCCTCTCTGTTTAATTGAAGATCCAAGTAATGAAGTCATCTGACATTATTAAGACTTCATATTTAAAACTAACCAAGCATAATATAAAGTGCTTTTATTTTTAAATGTAGAAGCACTGAAGCAAACATGAGATGTAGCATACAATTTTTTGCTAAGTTTGGGGTTTATTATGACGTGGTTCATCTTGGTATTGCTGACTTTTTCCTAGTATGTCAGTAGAAATTAAATAATATCCCTCTTTCCTGACAATTTGTTGTTGCTCTAAAATTAAATTTATATTCACTTTACATTGTAATTTATGGTTTAGTCATCAAAGTGACCATTGAAGTGTAAGGTTCATAAATAACTATCTGAATCAGCCTAGTGGGAAATGTGAAGTAGTGACAGATTACTGTCATTTTGTTCATGTCAGTCACTGTACGATTTGCTTGAGTGTTATAAAAGTAGCTTTATACTGCTGAAAAGCATTATATGAGGAACATTAATTTCCACCTTAGTCCTCCTCTGCTTATTATTGGTTTCGATTTCATAATAGCCTGGCTAAAGGAAGGAGCAACTCATTTTCAACACTGATGGGTAAAGGTTTTTGTGCATGTGTGTTTACAACAAAATTTTGTGATGTCTTTCCTGTAGAGAAGGGTGTTGTGAGAAATGCATTGTCACAAATAATTTTCAAATAGAAAGTTTTAAAAAGTTTTGAGGCAAAGTCTTGAAGTTGTTTGAGGATTGTCATAATAGCCATTCCCCAGCTATGCTAATATGATTTCATTTGTGAGTTTCTATTACTATTGCAGTATGTTAGTGGTAGGAGAATTTGCACTGAAATGTACTGCTGCTGCTGAGATTTAAGATTTATAAAAGCCACTTTGAAGATTGGCTAATATTGAGTGTTTTGAAGTTTTCTTTATGCAATGCTGTCTCTCGGGTTTTGAACTGAAAATGTAATAGTGAAGTTCAAAAGTTATATTAGACCTGTGTGCTCTGATTAAAGCCTTGTTTTAATTTATAGGATGTCTCATCCTCCATATTCCTCTGTAGTGCTTTCTCCTCAGTTTTATATTGTAGCTAGAAACTGCCAGTCATCTTGTTGTCCAGCTAAAGAAGGACTATTTTGTTTTTTCCTGGCAGCTCTGAGCCTTTATTATCAATTTTACTAGTTTTAACATCACACAACTACAGTACTCTTCAATAAAAGCGTTTTAATATTTCACATCTTTTGTTTGTCTCTTTAAGTAATCCAGACCGATGAGAATCCTGGTTTGCACAAACCTTGGTCAGGGGGATGAGAGATGCACTGTGAGCACTCAGACAGTCGGGACTTGTGGATCTGCTTCCTTTACAGCTGGCTGGTCGTCTGAGGTTTTAAGGGAACAGATAAACTTTTCTTTTGAGTCTGAGTTGTTTTTCCTCAGGCTTGACCTCTCTTACTGTTCCCTTCAGATGTGTAGAATGAAGGAATGTGGTGTTGAAGCATGAGACCTCAATTAGAAAGGTTCCACTGATAATGATAAATACTGAGTACTTGCAGCATTTTCCTCGTTTGCAGCATGTTGTAAAATACATTCTAATCCTTGAAATGTTCATTGCTTCTAGTAACTTTAGCTCCATTTCTTTTAATGAAATGCTTCATGACTATGCCCGGATAAAAACCCACATAACACTTAGTGTGAAATTTCGGTCTCATATTCTTATGTTTCTCCATAGTCAAAATTATTAGTATGGTCTTGTTCTGAAACTTGCGCAAAATAAGAACAGTTCTTCTGGATTTTTTTTTTTCTCAGCAAGCCAGGTTGCCAGTGCAGCTGTGTGTAGCCAAGTACTGTGCCTTCTTGAGGTGTTCATTAGCAGTATCTTATCTTGGCAATATTGTGAATTTGAGTAACACTTGAATGGAAGTGGAAATTAAACTGAATCAATTTACTAATACAGCACTCATATTATTATGAATTGATGACAATATAGCCATAAGGAAACTTTCTGTTAGTCAGAATAACATAAATATTAAAGCATGTTTAATAAATATTAGCAAGACAAACAACTTCAGTTATAGTTACTATAAAAACTGAAAGGTAGAAGTACTACCCTAGTTTACTGCACCTGGTTTGAATTGATTGCTCATCCTTTGAGCAGCAAATATTCCTAAATTAGTAATTGTCAAGGTATATGTAGTTCTGGACTTGAAAGCATTTTGTTGAGTATTTGGTGGACTAGTACCAATTTACACAGTTGTGAGTTTGTGACATTGGAATTGACTGTCTGAAGGAACTTACTAGACTTTAAGAAATGTTCTAGGTATCTGAACAAGTTGTGTTTATACTGTGGAGTACTGTAGGCTGGATGCCTTTTGCCGGAGGAGGTTCATTTTGAAAGCTCTTGTTAGTATTAGTTTCAGGCTACAGGTCGTATTTATGTCTAATTTTTGTGAATATGTAAGGAAGTTGCAGAATACCGTGTAACGTATTTCATTATGTTGGCAGCAGTTTTGAGGCCAAGAGGAAAGAATAGCTGGAAAAGGTCTTTGAGCGCAAGGGGCAGCACCACGCTACTGTTCAGGAATATGTATGGTATCAGCAAGTTATGTTTTCCTACTGGCAGACAATTCTGTTGGAGCTCTAATATGGTTTATTCTTATCAAGCTTGTAGCTGCAAGGAAGTTTTAAAATCACAGATTATTTTGCTGCTTTTCTTGAGAAGCTCTTTGAGTTTTATCTCTTTTTTTCCCAGCTTCACAATGGCAAATACCCATTTCTCTACAAAAATACATATTTTTCTACCACAAAATTGTAGACTTACAGTTCTTAGATAAGAGGATTTTCCTTGGAAGTTTTCTGGGGTATTCACTTGTGTCATGTATTTTTTTTTATTACGGTTGGACGTCATTTTCCAGCCAGGATAGAGCTGACATTATACCCAGAGAACTTTTCTTACCTCTCGAGCCATTTAGCTATACTTAAGGCAAGTGTAGATGCAGTAAAGTTTTCAAATGCCTCATTCACAGTAGAAGAGCAGGAGTGAGTGGCATAATCAAACAATGGACAAATATCCCGGTAAAACCGTTTTATCAAGTCACTGCACGGTATCCATGAACTGCCTGTACACTTCTAAATCCTTGGATTGGCAGCTAGAATGTAGAAAATGTTTGGCATGAGCCTCTTGCATATCTCTTGCTCCTAGCCTGTTGCGGTACTGGTAGTCAGTTTTTAATTGCTTTACCACATCATGAGTTCTCACTTGTTTGGTTCCTTACCTGCAATTACCAAAATTATGCTGGAAGCTTGTGGCGCAGCCACAAACTGAATTCAAATCAGCTGACTTAGGGTTTAGAAGCCAGTGGGGGCATTATCCTGTGTTTGTTGGGGTTTTTTTAATTTAATTTTTTTAAAATTTCAAAGCTCTTTGGAGTGATACTTTCAGATATTTTCTTTTCCTTGAGGTCATTTAAATCCTCTTGTTATGTTCGTGTTGCATTTACTTTACATGTGGTTTGAAAACTTCAAATACTTAATAACAGTAACCTACCAGGAAGAATATTATTAAGAAAGCAACGGAAATCCATAACATATATTAAAATTCAGTGCTCTTGACTTAGAAAGAGACAGGGATGCAGGTGAAGGAATGTATAACATAGGACGTATAATACCTGTCTTTCAGTAAAAAAAAAGAAAGCTTGAAATTGGAATTGGGAAACAGTAAAGTCAGAGCTATACTGGTTTTGTATAGGAGAGTATTGTAGGCGAGTAAATATATTTTATGTACAGTAAATATCCATAAGGTTTTGGGGGTTGAAAAGGAGGAGGAACAAAGAAAAAGGTGTCATAGGAGTGACTTTGAAAAAGGGCGGGTAAATTTAAACAGAAACCCAGCTGAATCAGAACTTGTCCTTTCACAAAACTTGTTAGCAGTGAGGTCTGCTTTGGCCAGCTTTTCCAAATACCTTTTCCATCTTGGCATGTAGGCTAGCTTTGGAGATGTGCAACATTGGAACAGATGCCAAAAGCCCAGACATGTCGTATCAGCTTAATTTCTGGCATCTGAGGGCGCAGGAAGAATAATAGACATTTTACTCGTCTTCAGGTGGCATGTCTCTCCAGGTTAAACCTGTGTGAGTCTCCAGAGCAGTGTTACTCCTTAGGCTTTCATTTAACTCTCCTGATGGAGAACAAGATTGTGTTTTCACAAGTGATTTGCTGCTGTTCATTCTGCTGACTAAACTGCAAGTGGCAGGTTCTGTCTGCAGTATTAAATTCCAGAGTAGACTGTGCATTGAAAGTAACCTTTAGGTGCCAGCAGAGGCGATTCAGAGTTAAAATGAGGCTTTGTCTTTCTGATATAAGAGGTTAGGGTAAAACACAGCATTTGATGTATGCAGTAACCTTTTCTAAAAATAAAGACTGCTGCATGTTGGCCAATGCATTTAAAATACTGTGATTATCTGTCATAAAGAACTGTCATTATTTTTGTTGCATGTATTTAATGGCTAGTCCAGTGAGGTTGGGGCCTTATCATAAATAGTAACAGTAGTTATATAATACATCCAGAGCTGTGAGCACCTGATGTTATGCACAGATGAGGGCTGTCTGAAGGACAGGAGAAGGACTTACTTTCTAGTGAGCAATTTGGCGTGGCAGTATGTCACAGCCAATAAAGTAAATTCCACGTGTAAACTTCCACATGGAAAAGAGTAAGTTTTATCAGCCTGGCTGGTCAGTAGCTTCTTGAAACAGTAAGAAGCACTAACCATTCTGTGCTGAAGAAAGCTCCAGAAGCAAGGAAAGATCACATTTTCAGGCAGATGTATCCCTCTGCCATTTGCCCATTTGTGCTTTCTGCTTTGCTGTGTTTGGTGTCTCAAGGGCTTCAGCCCAGGGTGTAAATGAATATGGCTCTTAGGGGTGGCTGTTGCAACAAAACTTCAAGGAGGCTTTTGCAAATGAGTTAACAGCAAGTGTGTGTGTGTTTTAGTACAAATAAAAAATACTGTCAAGAGAGGGAAAGTAGAAATAAGTGCTGTAGTTTTGATCACAGCTCAAATGACTTTTGCTGTGTTTCTAATCTGACTGTGTGATCTTGCTTTGATGCCTGTCAGTCTGGTTTGCAGTGGTGCCCATTGAGGGAGGGTTTGAAGATTGAGTTTCTTGCATTAAAGTTTATTAACCTTTGAGCAACTTCTCGTCTTTCTTGCTGTGTGATGTCTGCTGCAGAGCAGAACATTTGTGGAGGTTCTCTTTTTTACTGAATAAGAAAAGGAGAAGTATGGCAATCTTGCCTGTTATTTATGAAACGTATAACCTTGTAAAAGCCTTGTGTATGTATTGTGACTTACATTCACATCAGAATATTGATTTCTCACAAGAGTCCCTTCTCAGGGGTAAACCAGTTTTAAGTACAGCTAGACCTTGAGGAAATTAGAGGGATTGCTTGTTTTGAAGACTTCTAAAAAAGAGAGAGAGACAAAAGTGCTGTTATTAAAACAGCGATCTCTTGATCTCTCATTGTTTGTTGGTTGCTTTTTAATCTGTTGTAGTTTTATTTCTTTTTTCCTTGGTGTGAAAACTTTCCGTCCTGATTTTGTACTGCTTACTGGAAGGAGACACTGTCAGATTCTTTGGCACTGCAACTGAGCAGGCACACTTCCCTCCAGGAGGAGCTTTGGCACATTTGTCTGGTGCCTCTGATCCCCAGGACTGTGTTCTGCTGCCCTTGAACTGCAGTCTGTAATTCAGGATGACGATGTTAGTGTTGGCACCCTCACTGTCTGACAAGTCACCTGGTCCGGTGGCTGTGGTACAGTGGGTTTTTTTGATGACATTTCCCCCCACCCCCCATGCTCAATCTTCAGTCTCTCAGCATGTTACAATTTCAGTTTTTCCATTTACAGCTAACAGAGGGAAGAGGTGGCATTTTAGCTCCTCCTTAAGCTACTTGGATTCTTTCCTGGCCTTTCAGATGAACATTGCTTCTCCCCACAGCACTCTGAAAATATGTTTTAAAATTTTCCCCTGCCACTCTAAATCAGATGCCTTTTTCTTTGTTTCTTCCACAGATAGTTTTTCAAGTCTCAAGTCAAGAATTTACTCTTTTCTTCATTCTCAAAATAAGGGCAGTCTGCAAAGAGCTCCATTTGCCTTATTTGCTCCAAGAATCTGGTTTCATGACTGCTTCATATTTCCCCATCTTATTATCTTCATGCTTCTTCTGTTGGTTGTCACTAAAACTTTTCCAATTTTCCCAGTTTCAAAGGTGACACTTGCTTACTTATTTTAAAATTGCTTGTCAAAATGAAAGCTGCTTATACAATCCACCAACATTAACTGTCATTTTACAAGATTCTGATAAAAACAGTTACTTAAAAAAAAGCCAAAACCTTCTTCATGTTCCTTTCTGTCTGGGATGTCTGCATATACTGTAGTCTTCTGGGCGTCCACTGAATACCCCTGTGGGTTACTATAGCACCAAACATGGTCTCTGTCACCAATACCACTTGACTGAATTTGCAACCAGGTAAATTCACAGTGATCTAGTTTTATTTTGACAATAAACATATATGTGGCCTTCACATAAATGCTCTTTCCAGCAAGAAGCTTTATCACTGATGTGTTATTTTACGATTTTATCTTATTTGCAGTAATTCAGATTCTGTCTAATGTCTCTGTAGTAAGCTGCTTGTATTTGAGGGAAATGTGTTTGATCCATGAAGTTGTGATGAAGGCCAAGCTTAGGTAAGAAAGTTGCTAGACTCTAATAGCAGCATGTCTGATCAGGCCCCTGGAAGTTTAGGCAGGGAAAGCTGTTTTCTAGACAAGAGTGTAAAGTGAAGTTTAATTAGTGTTTACGCAGTCTCCTTGGTACTTGGTGCATTGCTGCTGTCTTTACCTTTGTGCTTTCTGAGGTGAGCCTGGGTTTTTTTTGGCCATTAAGAGCCACAGCTGCAGTGCCCTTCATCTTCGTGACAGGCATTATGCCAGTACATTAATTCTGAAAGCAAGTAAAAAGGAGAAGAAAGAAGGAGCCCAAACTCTTCAAGTCACATTTAAAACACAATTTGAGGGATTCCTGTTGTTATGCTTTCTGGGGTATGTCAGATACATGTTTCCCCTCTGAGGTGTGTGCTGCCTGAACGTCCTTCCTAGGCTGTTTGCTTGGCAGGAAGTGAACCATTACTAAGCAGAGTTTTGAACCCACCTTTATAATTTTGTCACCAGTAGAAGATGCATAAATGCATAGTTTAAAACAGAGATCTGCTGTTTATGCTGTAAAAATAAGGTCCTGTCCCTCATCGAGGCAGTTATGAATATTGCAGTGTCGTGGCTAAATAATACATTCATAGTTTTTCTTCTGTGAGCATAATTGACTTGCTGAGCAGTTGCTTTGATAATTGTTAACCATATTTTCACCCAAGTGTGTGGTTAATGAGAGTATTATGTGACCTAATCACTTAGCCTTTCACATTAATATGGATCTTGTTTGTAATTCTCTTGATTTTGTTGTTGACCCAGTACTTTGAATCTGTGTTCAAATTATCTTAATTTTAAATGAAAATATTTCTTGTTTCACAGAAGTCTCATTTCCATGCACATTTGTCAGTTGTGAATACTTAGTGGGAGTGATTACTCTCTAACTGCTCGTGCCAGTATACCTCTGGGAGGTTAATCAATCTTGTGCTTTTTAATTGACATCAATAATGTGTTTACATTTATCAATATTTCTTAATTGTCAAGTTATAACCGTGGAACTTCAATAATAAATCATGCCAATGGTTAACTTAATACATTAGATTTTTAAGAGTCTCCTTAAGCACTTTGACATGTTGTAAATTGCTTTTAAAATGATGTATGTATACTCATGGGGGAAGAGGAGAAAAAAATTGGTATGCAAAGTCATGCTGTCAAATAATACTGCAGAACTGGCCCATTGACAGTAACATAGCTTTACCTCATGTAGGATATGCTTTATGGGGAAAAAAGGGGAGTCAGTCTTTTCAAACTGCTTGTTTTATTACTAATAATTTTGTGACTAGGACAGTACTCGTACATTTGTTGTGTCATCCCCAGGGACTTGTCAGGACTGGGACTTTTTCCATTCTCTCAGCTGTACAGGCAAGACAGAGGACAGAGAGAATTACCAATTCTACTGCTCCTCTGCAGAAGTAGCAGTGAGCTGTGGGAGATCAAGGCATCCTGATTTTGATGGTGCATTTCACCAATGTTCTTAAGATATTGAGGTGGAAACGCAGGAGGCTAGCTCTGTTTAAATATAAGCATATATTTAAAGGGTGAGCAGGGAAGCAAATTATTTGCCCAAGTTCACAAAATATGCTTACAGCGGGAATTAAGGCACGATAATCCAAGTCTTAAAACACTTTCTCAGAAGGTATCCCTTCATCATCTACCTTGCTCTCTTCTCTGTCCCCTTTAAACCCAAGGAGCAGTATTCTGAAGAAGGAAATCTGCATAGACAGACAGCTGGCAGGATGCTGGCCACATTGTGTCAGTCTTAGCCATGTTTTATGGGCTTCATCAGAGGCAGTATGAGAACTAAAAACCGTGCTTAATGAGCAGTGAAGAAAGACTTAGAAGTTGATGCTGTTTTCTAGGCAAGTGGAAACCAGTGTGAACAGCAGGAACATCAAGGCTGTTTTTTGTTTGAAAAGACTAAGTATTAAATATTCCAGTTTAGTCTAGCAGCCATTTTGTTGACTTCTTGCAAATGTCATAAGTCATAAATTAAACCTCTCCCTCCTTTTTTGAATGAGACAAGACTGATAAGAAACAGCTATTAAACAAAATTACAGTAGTTACCAAATCCAATTGCATTTAAAGCAAGTATGTGTAATCAATCTCTTTTGAAGGGTAAAGCAACTCACGAGACAAATGCATTGGCACTTTCTTTAGCATGGCAGATTAAGTACCTTCATGGTGCATGTAGAGGGCTTTGCAGTAGGTCGCTTGTGTGAATAAGTGATATTTAGGTTCAAAAGCAGACATCCTGGTGTGCAGCTGGTATGACATGTCAGTCCACACACTGCTGCACAGGTTCTGAGCTACAGGTCGCTCGCATCCATGTCTAGAAAGGTAAACTTGGGTCAATGTAGGAATGTGTGAACGAGCACAAGTCTTCAAGAAGTGGTGACCTTTCAGCAGCATTCACATTTTATTTGTGCTTTTGGTTTCAAACCTACTGAGGTACTTGAGATGTGTATGAAACTAAATTTAGTGTGGCTGTGTGGTGGGTTGACCCTGACTGGACACCAGGTGCCCACCAAAGCTGCTCTATCTCTTCAGCTAGACAGGGAGAGAAAATACAATGAAGGGTTCATGGCTTAAGATAAGTCAGGGAGAGATCACAAATCAATTACCCTCATGGGCAAACCAGACTCATCTTGGAGAAATAAGTATAATTTATTACCAATCAAATCAGAGAAGGGTAATGAAAAGTAAAACTAAAGCTTAAAAACAGCTTACTTCCACTCCTCCCTTCTTCCCAGGCTTAAAATTACTCCTAATTTTCTCTACCTCCTCGGTGCAGAGACTGGGAAATGCAGGCTGCAGTCAGTTCATCACACATCGTCTCTGCTGCTCCCTTCTCCTCAAAGGAGACCCCTCACACTCTTCCCCTGCTTCACCGTGAGCTCCCTCCTGCAGGAGACAGTCTTTTATGAACTTCTTCAGTGTGAGTCATTCCCATGGGGTGCAGTCCATCAGGAACAGACTGCTCCAGCTTGTGTTCCTCACAAGGTCACAAATGCTGTCAACAAACCTGCTCCTCTCCACCGCTCAGAGGTCCTGACAGGAGCCTGCTTCCTATGGGGTCCCAGCCTCCTTCAGGCATCCACCTGCTCCGGTGTGGGGTCCTCCACAGGCTGCAGGAGGATCTCTGCTCCATCGTGGACCTCCCTAGGCTGCAGGGGCACAGCTGCACCACCATGGTCTGCACCACAGGCTGCAGGGGAGTCTCGGCTTCAGCACCTGTAGCACCTCCTGCCCCTCCTTCTGCACTGACCTGGGTGTCTGCGGGGCTGTTCGTCTCACATACTCTCATTCCTCTCTCCTGGATGCAATTGTGCAGGTTTTCTTTTTTTTCTCCTCCTTAAATATCCCAGAGGCACTACCACTGCTGCTGACCTTGACCAGCGGCGGGTCTCTCTTGGAGCCAGCTGGCATTGGCTCTCAGACACTGCGGGAAGCTTCTGGCGCCTTCTTAAAGAATCTGCTCCTGTAGTCTCTCCTCTACCAAATCCTTGCCACAGGCTGTTAGCATGAAGAACATAAAATCTTGTATGAATTGAGTTCAGAAAAAATTGGTTTTATTCACTGTCCTCCACAAATATATTTAATGCCATCATAGCCTGAAGTGTAGGTAGAACTAGTTCAGTTGTCAGGTTTTCCAGTACTTTGGAGGAAGACTGAAATAGCTGCTGCCAGGTCATCAGGTGGGATGTGTTTTCAAATATAAGTGGGCCTGGTACAGGAAATTTGTGTTTCAACTTTCTTCCATTTCTCAGCCATCCTACATTGAGGGCATACTGGGGCTACTGAGAAAGGAGGGAGTATAACGAATATCCATAGTATATATTCTCATAGGCTGAAAAGAGAGGATGACTCTTTTGTTCAGAGGGTAAAGCAGATTGAAAGCAAGTATCTGGACTTACGTTCACACGTTTATGCTGACTAATATGGGTGCTTGAGAGCTCAAGGTACTCTGGAAGTCACAAGAATGTAAGCTACAAAATTATTTAAGGATTCAAGAACATGAGCTTTTTCCCTCTATTACAGTTTCATATTTGAATAAGATCAATACGGTGTAAAAGTAGAACTTGTGGTCTTTTTCATCTTTTGGTAAAGTACAGGCCATCTGTGATTCTATTCTTTCCTAAATCTTCAACTAAAAGGAGAGTAACTTTATGCTGCAAATCTGTGGGGAATACTTCCTTCAGGGAAGCTGAAGAGACTGCAGAGCTTCACAGTGCACTTTATATTTTTCACAGGTACTTAGCATATGCATCTCCTGTTGTAAAGCTGAAAGCTTTGGGTAGAGCAGTGATGGGGCTTAAGAAGTACCCAGTAACCATCACCACATACGAACAAGGATCCTTTCATAGAATCAAAGAATGGTTTGTGTTTGAAGGGGCCTTAAAGATCATCTAGTTCCAATCCAAGCCCCCTGCCGTGGGCGGGGACACCTTCGACTAGAGCAGTGAAGCTCAGCTGATCAGAATTCAGTACTGAACAGTAAATGCTTGCGTCTAGCTGGAGACACGCACACGTGTCTGTACAGGACACTTCGGGTAGGAAATTCTGGGCCTCGGGGAAAGAGTGCACAAAGATGATGGACCAGGAGGTTCATTAGCACAGAATTCAGTACTGAATTCAGTACAGAATTCAGATGGTACTTCTAATTTCAAATGTTTGTAACAGTCTGCAGTTAAGAATTTATTCTTTAAAAATGCTACAGAACTTATACTATTGTGTGCAAGTCAGTAGTCAGTTCATACCTGCCCCCCCTGACAGGAGGACAGTTGATCTGGAAGTAGTGACAGATAATTCGGTCTAGGTCAGGTCCCGTATTTTTTCTGTCTATGTAAGGTAGATAAATCCAGCTGCATAGCGCATTAGTTTCATCAGTGCTGCTTGATTCTGGCTTTTTGTTTTTAACTTTTTTTTAAAAGAAAGTTCTTTATTTGACTTGCTGGCTAAGGCTTTTAAAAATGTAAATAGCAGTCTTGTACCTCTCATACAGAGTGCTGTGAAGCTGAGAGGAGAGCCTGACCTACTCTTACGAAAGAAAACAAAATTGAGAAAAGGGTGTAACATAGGAACAGAGACATCCAAGGTTTCCCACAGTATAGTAATGGATATGACCTTTAATATTGTGGCCTTTGGATCAAATTTAGGTTGGCATTAAAATTTTCTAATAAATTCCCTGCTGAATCTCAGAGTTTTTTTCCTCAGATTTAATTCGGTAAGGTCACAATAAAGCAAGTGCTGTCTGTGCTATTGTAATTGCTCTCAGCAGGCTGATAATGTTATGGCAGAGAAGTACCAGCTACTGTGCTTTTATTCTTTTCTTCAAGCACTCTCCTTCCTACATGCTTGCTCCTCCTGCTCTCAGGTCTACCCTAAGTAGGAAGTGAAACTGTTTTTTATGCCATTTCCTTCTCATTTTAACACGTTTTTATAGTAATGCTTTCCTGAGTCTCTTCAACAAAGGGAATAAAAGTATAGCCTGTCTTATTGCAGAATAATTGGAGGCTGGTATTTCCTTTCCTTAATTTTCATCCAAACATACATTAAATTCAGCCTCTTCAGTTCTTAAAAACTGGTATTCCTAAACACACAATGATTAGTTCGTTTTACCTCAGTGGTTTTAGGGTTGTAGAATAGATGTACAGCTAAATGAGTTTCTCTTGGACACATAGGGAGAAACACTGAATAGTACTGTGTTTTGTTAAAAAAAATTACAAATCACAGCTCATCACAGTGGGGCAGTTGTAGTTTGGGTCCTACACCACATCTTTTGCAGCTTTCAGAAGAGTGTTGTTAATGTTTCTTGTATGAGTGCAAATTTATGCTTAGCATGCTACTGGTAGATGTGTTACTGCTGTATTGGAGGTAAATAATGCCCAGCAGAGTGCTGTGATCATGGTTCTCCCTGAAATTCCATGTGACTGTGAGAGACTCAGTCAGGGCAGTTCTGCATGAGTTTCCAGATGCAACATCCTTCTTTTTGAAATCAGACAGTGTGTCTAAAATGTCAGCTTTCTGTCTGTAGTGGTGCAGCTGTGTGTATCATAGCTAGTCCTTTTTTAACAAATGAAGAGGTGTCTTAAAACTCTGTGACTAGATCACGTGATGGGGCCATGATGGGCCAGTCTTTAGGTGTGGGGCTAGATATGCTTTTCTTGACTGTGGACACAAAGTAGTAGTTAATGTTCCTCAGCGTGACTGGTAGCTCAGGCCTTCGCTGTTTCAAAGGCCCAACCTGGACCAACCATTCTTATTTGGTTTCCAGCAGCTTAACTGGCTTCAGACTTGCCCATCTCCACCCTCCTGGTCCATCATCTTCTTGCACTCTTTCCCCGAGGCCCAGAATTTCTTACCCGAAGTGTCCTGCACAGACACGTGTGCGTGTCTCCAGCTAGACCCAGGCATTTACTGTTCAGTGCCCGTGGCATTCATTGCTGCTAAAGAAACCGGTCTTGGTACAGAACAAAATTACTGGCGTGGATATTCCGCTGCTTGTGAGCATAGTCGGCTAACATATGTTCAGTGGGATATGTCCTTTTGCGCACATGCAATTGACTGGGAAATTAGGAGCAACAAAAGATGTTTTATGAAGGCAGTTCCAGCTCTGAAATGCGTGCAGCTTTATTCTGCCCACCTTCAAACTCCATGGCAAGCAGAATTGATCAGGGCATGTGGACAGTTTTGGTATTACATAGTGCTGCTTGCATACCTGTGCTAATTCTGCTTCAGTAATTAAAAACAACAGATCATGATCTTCAGCCATAACATTTCACCTGCTTGGTTATTGCTCATAGTTTCTTCTTTTTTTCTTAACTGCTCTTGACGTCTACTCTCAGCCATGGATCATACGGTGCTGGTAGGATGCATACCACAGTGCAGCATGCTTGATGAACTTAAGTGAGAAGAGCCATCACTTCTGCAGTGTGTGGAGTTTCTCGCAGCCACCATGCAGGCATGTGAAGGGAGATCGCTCCTGATCAATGACTGCCCATTGCTTTTTACTTAGGACATACACATTTTAATTTATATATCCTGCTGCTGCCAGAGGAAACTAATTTCCAGCACCAGAGATGCAACACAGCTACTTTAAAGCAGAATGGTCCTGAGGTGGAATGGTGTTACTGACCTGAAACACTTCAAAAAGCTTGATTCTGAAGCCTGCTGTGGTTTGAGCTTGCAGTTCCTGAGATAGGTTAACACTGCTCTGAATCATTGTGAGACATAATCAGACTGTTGCTTTGTAAATTAAATAATGAAGCGTTTATGTGTGAGAGTTTCTACTGTAATTGGTAGTTAGGCTGTGCTTTGAAAAGATCAGAGTCTACATCACATGATGGTAGGATCTGGACTTTGTTTTGCAAACTTGACTTATAGTCATAGAGACATGAAGTCTTCCAAAGTGCAGGTTTGATTTATAATACTTCGTGTATTAACTGTAGCAACAGGAGTGAATAATCAAATAGCCCTTTGGGTAGCATGATTTTTTTCAACTAAATTAATGATCTGGCATGAGTTATTTAGATAAAAGCTCCTGTGGTTGAGAGAGACTTTTCCTTAGTTTTCCTGTAGATCTCAACTGTGAAGAAGTGGTAAGTTTCTTTGAAAGATTTTGATAAAGCAGCAAAAATAAAACGTATCATACTTGCCAATTCTTGCCAATTTACATGTATGAGTTGCCATTGCTCGAGGACTTCTGAAGTGCTGTATGAATTGTAATAGCATTTGTGAATCAGTCTGCTTTCAGATGTCAAATGGCATATATTTAGCACTTATTAGCCTAGATACAAGATTTTAAAATCCTGCCACTCTTGCAAAAATTCCAGTTCCATACACCAATTTTGCCCTGGCCATTACAATCATATCTTAAACTGCACATGTGGGATAGCGGATATCCCAGCATGGGGTATGAATTCAGTGGTAAAGAAAACTCACTGCAGTCAACATCTGGAGTTTTTTTAAGTCAGTGTTTTTTAAAATTTCTAGGCAGAATTTCCATTATTGTGGTAAATAATAGGAAGTTTCATCTCCCTTGCACAGAAAGTAAGAGTTGAATAGATTTGACTGTGATATTTTGTCCTGAATTTTAACCTGTGATATTATTACATTATTTATAAGTGTTCCTTTCTTTACTACTCTCAGTCTCTAAAGAGTGGTGTTCACAGCTTACTACTGTGAACCCATCAGGTCAGAACACTTTTGTGATCAAAACCATTAAATACTTCCCAGTCCCATCTAAAATTTTTCAAAGAACTGAGAGCTTCATATCATGATTCAACACAACAAATCTTTCAGTGCCATTTGATTGGAGTGAAAATAGGGGCATTTCAGATTTCTATTTGTTTTCTTTTTTAATAGCATTGGATAAGCAGGGCGGTTGGTAGAAATCACATTGAGGGAGGCAATGGAAATTCTATGTTACTGAGATCTATTTAAGAAGTATCTGTTCTGGAAATATTTCTTTATTAAAAGAATCATTTGCATGTATTTCTGACCTGGAAATGCTAGGGGTTTGAACAGATCAGGCAAGCTATCAAGTCCTGCATCATATGATCCACTGGACTTTTACGTTTGATTTCATGACATGACTGTTAATCCTGGGATCAGTGGAAGGTGAAAAACAAATAAAGCTGTAAACATTCACATATTTTTTGTATACTCAATCCTCATAATGAAGAAGACTGCATACAGAGATTTTAACTCCACTGGAGTTGCTCTTGCAATTCTTCTCATATCTTTAATGGTGTGAGTAGTCTGTCCTTATCTAGGTGCTGTGCTGTGCTCTCCTTTCTTTTGGGTGGTCTATGTATGTGCTCATCCATCTCCAGATGATTTTAAACCTTAATCTTGAACCTTATTCTTCTGCAATCCATGTTTTAAAAGAAGAAGTATTTAAAAAAGCCAGAAAAGCAACGTAGGGTCAAAAGAAGATTTTTGTAAGAGGCAGAACTGTAAGTCCTGAAATAGGAAACCACATCTGCTCTGATCCAACTGGCTGTTCTGCCAGTCTGTCTCTGGGTCACATTGGTATTGGTTTTGGATCAAGTAAGCTAACAAGTGCCAAAAAACCCAAGAAGAGGAGGAGCTGATGACATTTCTTGCATTAGTTTTCCTGCTCTCTGTTATCACATCCAGGAGACTGTGACTCAAATGATGCTGAACTGCTGCTTCCAATATCCCATTGAGATAAAAGTCACACCCTTAATAAAAATATATGCTGTACTTTGTTGATATACTAGGCCACTTTTAGAAGCATGTTTTTTTTCAAATTTTTAGATGAGTTTTGGATGAGATTCAGACTTTGGAGGTATTAGCCTGTTTTAAAAGCCATTATTGTTGTTTATCTGATTGGGAAAGCAACAGGAAATTTTTGGAGGCAGGAATGGAAATACCACTTTTCAAAGATACATTTGGATTGTGATACTATATATTTAGAATTAAGCATTTCCTTGCTATTGTAGTAAGTACAAAAAAGCACTAAACTTGTGATTCCTAGGAATATTTAGTCTGTTCTTGTTAGCAGACTGTCCTCCTGTGCTGTAGATATCAATACATGTATTTTGGCTTGTTTCTAACCATTTGGCTTCTTTCTTGTAACCATTTGTTACTAACTGAAAAAAAATGCAAGAAGCAAAGCAATTCCAACTGCATGTGACAGTGAATGATACCAAAAGTATGAAGCAGTGACTACATGATTCAGGGGGCTGCTTCCCCCACCTTGACAATTTTCCTGCTTCCCTGCCCTGCAGAGGGCTGCACTCCTCACATGGTCCTGCACCTGCTCTCTCCAGCACTTCTCCAGAGGGAAGAGGGAGCAAGTTGTTACTCCACAGTTTGAGCCAGTGAGTGTCTCTGTATCCCAGAGCTCAGGCATGGGATGTTGAGGGCCTGTACCGTGCACAGGTGGGAAGGATGAAGAGGATGTCAGTACCATGTTGTATTTTGCACATAGAATGCCCTTTCTTGACTCCCTGTGTTATGAACTTCTTGTTCCCACAGGGACCACACCAGAGGAATTAAGGAAATTCCCCCTCATGGCAGCTCTACCTTGTAGCCTCCTTGAGACTTAGAACCATAACTCCAAACTATGTAATAGTCCTACAGTGTTTAGTGATGTCATGATTATTTTTTTTTTTTTGGTAGAGGTATTGTGAAAGATTCAGATATTCTTTTCTATCTAAAACATGTATCAGGGGTTTTTGCTGTGATTGTTTTCAGTATTTTGTGGGTTTGGTATCTTTACAAATAATTAGTGTTAGTATTTGATTGCATTAACCATTAGCTAAACTGAGGCTTTCTTTTCATCAGAAGTCTTTCGGAAAACAATGGCTAAGGCATGTCATGCATGCTTCTCCCCAGAATTTTCAAAAGCGTTGTAAGAGAGAGTTATGTGTTTGCTGCATAGCCCTTTCTCATGGGAACACATTTCTTTCAAAGCTGTCTTTGAGCACTTAACTAAAAGGCACAAGCAGGTGTTGTTGTAACATTCTTCTTAATAAACGATTTGACGGGTTTTTTACCCATGGTACAAATAGGTTTTGGTGCAGTCTTTTCATTTGAAAGATTGAAACCCACATGTAAGGACAGTGCTTCTGTGACACAACTTCAGATCAACTGTAGATATTTTTGCAGTAACCTGTACTAAATGACAGTCACCATTTAGTGAAAAAAGAGGATGCATGGAGAGCAATGTCATGGCTAGAAGAACATGACACTGGATAAAAGGTCTGTCCTGAGATTAAAGAAAACATTTAAGTAGCATTAATGAAACTTAGCAAGGGTAAAGTAGTGTAGCCCCTTTGCCCTATAACTGAGTGAGAAAGCAGTGTATATTTCTGCTTATTCTTTTTCAGATATCCAAGAAACTTGCAAAGTTTATGAGGTAATCAAGACAAGAATTTTTGAAAAATGACCTCTTAATTCTGGTTCTGCCACATACTTCAGTCACGTAGAATATAATTTATGTGTTTTATCTTTACCTGTTGTTTTGGATTCTCCCTTTTTTAAAGCAGGTATTTCTTCAGTTGTACATATAACAAAGTTGGTTTACGGCTCACTTCATATGAAAATGCTTTTTGGTATGGGGTGCCATGAATATATTTTTCATTTAGGAAATGCCTTTTAGATTTTCAGCTTTGCTTTAGAGAGTTTGCAGTCATTTGGACTCAAAGTTCAAGATACTGTGAATAAGACGGAAATTAAAGCATTGTAAGCCATACTGTTAGAAGAATGATCAGTATCCTTCAATTACCGCTGCACAGATAGTGTCAGGCTGGAAATGTTATTTATTCTCCGATTGATCTCACATGTAAAGCTGGTTTTCAGTTGACCTCAGTCAGAAGGGGCCTGAATTTTGCCTCCATATAGTGTTCTGTCCCTGTGGTTTCTGTACTCCTTATCAAAGGCTGCTGTACTCTTGGGCATTAGGTATCTGTCTACCCTGATTATTGAGTACAAGTAAAGTTATTATGCCTCTGCAGAAAATTGAACCTAGCTTTTTTTCCCACCAATTCAGCTTTCATTGCACTAAGAGGATCTTGAAGTGTTTGCTGTTATTTTATATATCGGTTTTTCAGTATATTTGTTTGTATTATGTGTATGTAAGGGGCAAGTGATATTTTGTAAACCAAATTTGATGTTTAAATTTTATTGATGGCACATTGCAATTAATTCTTCTGGAATTTGATAGAGTTTTTTGGTTTTTTCTGCTTTTATTAGAGTTGGGTTGTTTGTGGGTTTTGTGGTGGTTTTGGTTTTTGCGGGTTTCTTTCTGTCCTGCCCTTTATAAGACATGCTTTCGTTAATTTTACTTATCATGCTGTGTCAAGACACCTGCAGGACTGGAGCATTCTTTAAATCTAGGAGCTTTCCATTCTTACTATTTGAGCTTCATTGAACACTTAAACAGTATTATAAAGCTGCAGCAAATTTTCTGTAGTTTTAGAAAAAATTATGTTGGTTGTTGACAGCAGTAATTTTCTGTGTCTGGCATTGAAATTCCTTCAACTTTCTGCCCCTAACATGGTTTAAATAGATTTAGAAAGTGGTGTATGTATTGGAGGTATCTGTATTTATCAACAGAGAAATCACATTTTGAAAAAATGTTCAGGAAAATTAGTGGATCTTTTTTGAAGGGATATAGAAATGGTATGTTGAGTGACAGAAAGTGGCAGAAACACTTTTTTTTTATTGGAACGCAAACCTAAATGATTGGCTTAACAGAAAAATTAATATAGTCTGTTTTTTCCTTTAGAGAAGCAAAAATCCTCTGTAATCTTTTCTAGGCTATATGACGTTCTTCGTTCTCGAAAGACTGACTCTTTGCTGTCCTATGACATCCTGATATTTAGCATACTAGTGAGACTCTGAATTCTTGTAGACCCAATTATGGAAAGTCAGGTAAGTGGCATTTTTCTTTATTATATTGCACAGCTTTTAAGTTATACACTGTTGCTCTACAGATACACTGTAAAACTGATGTTGGAGAAAAGCGCAATATAATAATATTAAAAAGCCACTTACCCACCTTCCTGTTTGTGCAGCCAATTCCATGGCACATTCCATGCGTGGTGTGGTGGGCATGAAGCCCCTGCACCATGTACACTGGGGCACACAGCTGATTGGGAACTGGGTCAGTCTTTCCTTTGTGTGTCTGCGGCGCAGAAGGACAAGCACGAGGGCAGCTGTTACTCAGCTTTTGAGCACTGAGAGCACTGGTTGTTCCCTTTGGTGCTCTTTGACCACTGTTGTACAAACTCAGGTTTTCATACGGCTGAAGGCCAGGAAGGCCATGTGACATAGGCTGGAAATCACTGCAAAGCTATCCTGGTTTGCTAGGGCCAATACCCTTTTTTCCACCAGTGTATCAACAAGCATCATCAGTAACTCATTTAGCTTACAGAACTAAAAGCTGTTCTTGAGGACTTTGGTTTTGATTTTGTTCTCTATACCTGTGTTCCAGTGACAAAGAAACTTTACAGCAAGTGCTACAACAAACTGAGGATAACATTATTGTATAGCTGCACAAGGAGCCAGGGAGCTTGAGCAGAAATAATGTTACATAGTTTTATTGTTCTATAAACAATTTCCAAATACCAGTATTGTTTAAAAAGTAAATTCTATGTCTGTAAATGATGCAGAGCAGAAAAGCAATGTTTAATTTGATCATGGTATGTCAAACCTGTAATTTCCATTGTTCTCTCTTTAAAGTAATCATGTGACTGCTCTGTGGTATACGTGCTACAGATTATTTTTCATGCAGAAAGTGACATTTAAGCAGTACTTAGGATAGATTTCTATCCATTTCAGCTTTCAGATTTTAAGCATATTTGTTCTAGCCTTAGTTTTTAAGACTAATGTATTTTAAATCTTTTTTAAAACAAAAGGTGTTTTAATTTATGGGTGTCCACTGTATCCCCCACTGGATCTAGGAAGAATCTTGCTCATATTTTGTGGGAGAAAATCCAGCTTTGGGAATAGATAAACACTGGAATTTCAATCAACATCCCAACATCATGAGTTTTTCTGAAAACCTTTGCAGGGTAAGAACAGAAATTTGACTAAAACAACTTAGCTAAAAACAGTCTTAGCTGTTGTAGCATCATCACTTGCAATAAGAAATTAAATATAAAGTTGTGGGCATAAAACAGCAGTGTATCCAAAAGGTTGCAGGCAGAAGTTGTAATTCCTAAGTTATTTCTACAAAATTCTGCCTTTTTTTTTTTTGCCAATGGAAGTAGAATTTAAGGTGTACTCTTGAACTTCAGTTTGTGGAAAGCGATGCATGTTTCATCCCACTTGCAGAGAAGCTTTGACAAGGCAAGAAAAGTGTTTTAATATCACCTTCAATGCCACCCTTGCCTGCCATAATAAGAAAGATGCCTGTTTGGTGACTGCTTTTTTCTAGCTCAAGTCAGCTGCCTCCAGCTAGACCTTTCTTTGGGAAGATCAATCACCAAATTGCATATGTATCTCTTGGGAAATCCAGTGTGTGTGAGCAGTAAGCACAAACATCAGTGAAAATTCCCTATTTCAAAATTTTCACTGACTTTGAAAGATTTGCTAGTCATCCTGGTAATATTTAAGAACCATAAATAAAGAGCACTCTTTATAACTTAAATAAACAGCAAAGCATTTTTATTAATTATTTCGCATGAAAACAAATCTTTTTTCTCATATCTAGGATTGGTCCTCCAGAGAAGGTTATAAGTATGTTGTCCTGACAATGTAGGTAATTTATGATTCAGCCAGAGGTGTAATTGTTCTGTGAATAAAGAGAAGCTTTTAGCTTCCAGGGATACGAAGTATTTTTCATGAATATTAAGTAAACTTTAATGATTGAAGAAAAGAGCAAAGTCGAGGACAGTCGTTTATATCCTGTCTAAACTGGCCTACAGCCACATTAATGTTTATAACAGATTTAAAGCATAGCTAAAATAACAGTAAGGATTTCCTCCTCTTTTTCCATACCCTTTTGAGCACTATTTAAACATACATGTAACTAAAAGGGTGAAGGCTATCTGCTTACTTACTGTAATTTACAGGAGATATTAAAGAAAAATGGAAAGTAACTGTAATCACTGCTGTTTGAGAAGCAGTGATAGGTGGCAATTGAATGGTTTGAGGCTATTAATTGCAATGAGATTATACTAGTTGAGATACCTCTGATGTCAGGTGCTTGAAATACTAGTTATTTCGAAGACAAATTGGATTATAAATTATTAGTAAATCTGTACTGAGGTGATTAAACCCACTTACAAACTGTCAAACGGGGGTACTATTTCAACTTGTAACTCCATCATTTGTATACTGGAAAGGGAGTTAAGAGGTAAATTTAGGGGTTATATGGGAATATGTGGAATAACTAGTTACTTTTGAGACTGAGCATTTCCTGTGCTTTCTACTCCCCTAATGAATTTTTGTTCAGCCTTCAAGTTTTCATAGAACACCACTGGCCTTTTCATCTGACTGGAAGATGCTCTGGAGAGGAAGGAAGCCACTTCTCTAAGGCGGACTTACTAACTTGCTTTACCACATGGGGGAGATAAAAAGCAGCAGATCCGTGCAGCCTTCACGCAGGTCACAAATACAGTTATGGCATCCTCGAATTTCCACTGCGGGGTCTGCCATTGCCAGACAGTAGTGCTCTCACTAAAGCAATTTTTTTTTCCAGTACAATGAAGAAAATATATTGCACTGCATGGGTCTTCTTGGCAATACCACCCTGTGTCATTCTTCTTATCATTAATCGAATGTTGCTTATTGAAGCAGATACAGGATTGCTTAATGGTTTGGTATTGGATATATTGAACTTTAAGGGATGACAAATGGAAACAGTAGAAGCTGAGGAATAGTTCAAGAATTTAAAAAAATTCCTATCAACTTGTTTGTGTAGCTACTAAATTTCACCGTGTGCTCACACTCTCACATGCACATACAAGCACTTAAAGGATTCCAATCCACTGAACAACAAAATAAAACAAAGCTGAAATGCTGAAGTGTGTACATTCAAAGTGATGAACGGAAAAAATGCAAGAGGACATTTTTTTCCATTTATCTTCTCCCATCAGTGCTGTTTTGTTCCAAGCTTGAGGCTTTCTCATCGATACGTTGTATGTGGCGTGTAGGTATTTGTAGGAGGATGTTAGCAAAGCAACGGGCATTTTGGATGGCTATTTTTTACTCTTCATTTTTTTTACGTGAAAGGTTTGGTTCGGTCATTGCAAAACTTGGCATTCTAGATAGTCTTTTATATGCGCTATTAAAAGTGCAGTCATCCATGGGAAATATTCCCCAAAAATGTTCTGTTGGTAACTAAAATAATAAATAGCTGTAGTTTATACAAAATAAAACCTCTGTGATGGGCATCACAGTTCCTCTTACATGCCTTGGGCTGGAGCTAGGATTCAGGGGCAGGAGGGCTCCTGTTTTCATTCTGCTTTATTTTTTGTCCTGTGATATTTCCGTTTTTATTCTGTTTTAGCCATTTCTTGTAGTTGAGGAACAATTCTCTCCTCCTCACTCCTGCTGAGTATCTGACATTTGGACTCTGCTCAATTGCTGCAGCAGTTTGCTCCTTTTTTTTTTTTCATTTTGCTTCTCTGTCAATGCTCAGAAAGTATTCCCCTTTGGGTGTTGTGACTTGTGGCCTGCAGTGGCTTCTTCCCTTCCTCCCTGGGGCCCAGCATGAGTCTTTCCTCTGCTGCTTGTAAAAGGCAAGGTCACCTGGCTGCTGCTGGGAATATCCCAAGCATGGACAGGACGTGTTGGCTCCTTGTCCAGAGATCACGGGCATCAAACCTCTTCAAAGAGCTTTCTGTGGATGATGCCATATTTAGCCAACTTCTAGAGATACTGATTGCCTGCAAGCTCCAAGATCCCCCCTCAACGTAAGCTCTTTCCTCAGGCTGCCCACTGCAAATGCATGTAGGGCAAGTTATTAAAAGAGAAAGATTGTTCATCAGTCTTTGATGCTTAAAGAGATGTGATATTCATAAAAAAATTCATGGCCCACCCTCATTCCTCTATTTATTAGAGAACCTGTAGCATACATTTCAGTCATCCTTAAACAAGTGTTCTCTTAATGGACTAAACTTCCCAGTTATTTCAGATAGTTCTCTCAACTGAGAAAAGAAATCTATTTCAGAATCACTTGTACTCCCCTGCCTACCTCCAGAGGGCACCCATGGCTGTTGCCTGTCTTTTTTGCCAGAGGGACTTACAGCGTTTTATGTCACTTTTACTTGCTCCATCACAGGAACCCCTGATTGCATCCTCACTCCAGAATCTTGTAAGCTGATGAGGAAGCATCAATCATCAGTCATTCCTTTACAATTTGGTGTTGAAATGGAAGTCCCATGTCCCTGGAAGTTGCAGTGTTTTACCAGTGTTCGGCTCAGGAAGGGGTGTCAGAATTTCATCCCTTCTTTTATAACCTTGCTCACATTTTCCTTAAAGCTGTACAATTGTTAATACTCTGTTATAAAGTGTGTAGTATAAATGACATTTCAGTTAGGGAAGGACATATTGGAGCATAATGGTTGATTCAATTGAGTAATAATACTACATATGATCTGAATGTCTTTTCTTGTGGGCGAGGGAAGAGCTTTCGGCTTTTTAATGTCTTGTCTTTTAAATTAAAGCAAAAGCTAACTGCCAAAGCCATAACAAGAATTGTAACAGAGGCTTGCTGCTACCCTGCTCTATCTGACATGGCCACCTCCCCCTGTTTAACGTGGGTGTAGCAGGCTGTCTCACTGCAGGTGAGGAGCCCTGAATCAGCACTTTGTGCTTGCTCAAGACTCAGTAATGTAAGGTGTGGCTGTAAATACAGCCCAGCAGGGAAGGGCAAAGCTGGCTGAGAATTTTGGTCTTAACATAAAGCTCCTTTCCCTGTAGCACATCGTTTGTCACTTAGGAAGCAGTTGTAGGCTAAACTGAGAATGAAACGTCATCTTCCAAAATAAATACATAGAGGCCAAAGTGAAGAAAAGTGTATGTCATTCTTACCATGAGAGGAAAGTAATCACAGCAATGCTTTTGTTTTCTAAAACTGGGTTTGAAGGGTGCCTCCTCTGCATTAGGCAATTCCCTGAACGATCATTTTTAGTCTGGGATTAAGAAAAATATTGTTCCTCATATATAACTGTTTGTTCCAGTACACAAGGTTAGCTACCTCTTCAGAAAGCTTTGATGTAGAATAAGGAACATGGCACAGGTTTTATATAGTTCTTTATGTGAATACTGACAAATGATTGCTGACCTTGTGATGACGCGTGTAAAAGAGAAATTTTTTGCATTTATTGTCTACTGTGCAATGACTGTCACACAGGTAACATCCACACAGGCAGGTATTCCCATTGATGCCCAGGCTGTTGCATCACTTTTTGGGTGGCAAATGCTTTGAAAAATGGGGAGAACTGTGTGTTCCTTCACCAGCCTCTTGTTCCTTGCTGTTATCTGGCATCCGTCGAAACCATTGCCAACACTGAGCTATAGCTGATGAAGTTTTTCATAGGTGTGTGAGCCACCTGTAGTTGTTACACCACAGGTATTGATGTTGCATTACCTGCTGCTACCACCTTGTATATGCCTGATGATCCTTACAGAAGTAGGATCAGTTTCTCCACAAAAATATTTGAATCTTTTGCAGGTGGTTATTGTTTGCGTGTGCGTTTGGTTTTGGGGTACTGCAAGAACTTCTGTGTTTCACTTCACAGATTGCTAGGTCTACATCTGTTGTGTTTGAATCTCAGTTTAGCTCTACAGGTAGTAACAGTGGCATTCTGCTACATAGAGTGTGCCCAGAAATAAACAGCAGTTTTCAGTGAAGCCTTCTGGTTTATCCTATTCTTTTTATTATTATGAATAAAATTAGGATGCATCATAGCCAAAATAATACATACGTGCTGTTTTGTGTCAGCTTTACTTTCGGCAATAGAGTTGTAGTAACCCTTGATATCTGAGAAAACACCTCATAATGGAGCTATAATGTGAAGCAAAGTATGCTTCAGATTTGACTGGGAACAAGTTCAGAGATCTGGTGTGGCATTATAAGTTGCCTACAGTGAAACCTGTCATCATTTCTGATTGTAAATGGTGGAGAATTCTTCACAGTAATCATCATTGTGTTGGCATCGCAGAACTGCTGTGGCAGTGAATTGTGATTTTTGAGAACCACATTGTTACATCAAGGGGATCATTACAGCTGAGCAATCCAACCAAAACACCCTGAACAAATGAAACTGCTTGTTTAACAGCACGCTGCCAATCAGTGCTGTATAACTACTTCATGTTTCAGTCTGCAAAGGCGTCTCTGAGGACCAAGGTATTAGGCAGAGAAGTAGTGTGAGAGAAAGACTCAGTCTGATAGTTACTGGACAATGTGGGTAAGGTAAAACTCAACCTGATGCAGTTGTTCTGTTTTCTGCATGACAAGAAATTATTGGACGTGTCTGTTTAGCTAAAGTGAGAAACCAGTAAAGTTTTATTTAATGGGATTGTACCCGTACTAACTGGGGCAGCATTCAGTAATTATCTGTACTTTTAAAAAAATTCTCAAGCACAGCAATTTCTTTTCTTAAAAAGACATGCCAGTGTATAAAAATATTTTTCTTTTCTTGCATAGTGTATGTTTGCTGCTAAAAAAAAAAAACACAAAAAGAACAATTGATTTTATTAGTACTTGACTTACTCTTCTTTATCTTTAGTATGAGATTATTTTATATTAGTTGATGTTACATTGATGCTAGCAAAAACATTAGCTTGAAAATTCGAATTAAAAGAGAGGAGGTACCACCTATAAGTTTGGTGCTACACATTATTCATAATGGTAAAGAAATTCAGTTACTACAAAATTATTTAATAAAGTCTAAGTTTATAGTTGCCCTGATTAATATTCACTTTCTATATTTTTAGGTGAATTCTGGCTTTCTTTTTAATTAAGCAATAAAAAAAGGCTGGGCAGGATATTTTCTTTTCTAAATACATAGCTGAACAACAAAAATAACTAATATACCTGTTGCAGTGGATTACTTTCCTTTGTTCCAGTAAGAGTATATTGCTGAAGCTTGCCCTTTGTGCCTGGGTCTCCCTTGGTCCGTTGTTGTTTAAACTTTTCATCAGTGCCCGCAGGTCTGGGATCACTCACTGATTGAACTTTTGGGGGAAACTATGATGTGTTCAAGCTTCTGTCACAGCTGAGGGTAGCCCAGCCAGCATCTTCTTGCTGGGTTGTAAGACAATGAATTGAACATACAGAAGAAGGAAAATGGAGGAAATCTTAAAAATCTTACTTACGCAAATATTTGGACATCATCACACTTCTGTCACTTTCTCCTTCAAACCTTTTTGATGGAGTTGAGGAGGGAAAGTAGCCAGTGTCTACAGTATGAATAGCAGAAATCTGTATTTGTATCTTGTTTTGCAGGCAGAGCTTTCCTGAATGGAACAAGAGGTCTCATACAAAGACAGAACATGGAAGAAAATCCTGTGTAGAATGTAGTACAGTTTTGGGGAAATAGTCTGGTATATTTAATTCTTGTGGTAATTAAACGGTCTTTCAGAGCAATGATTAATGTGGAATCCAGAGGTTCACTGTGGGAAATATTTCTTTCACATTTATACAGACAAGATTGATTGAAACTAAACTGTATTTATATGACAGGAGGTCTAAAAATACAAAATGTGCTGTAAACCCTGTGTAATTCAGCATATCAATGTCAAGTCATCTTTTGTGGCTTTGGTTTTGCATTTTTAACATTGCTTTAACATGTTAGCAATTTTTTATTTTATTCTAAAGGGGGAAAAAAAGAAAAGAGACACTTTCTGGTCTTGTGAGTTATATACTGCTAGAATCAGAAATCTCTCCTGAATCTGACTTCCATAACAGATTAGAATAGCAGTCTCTCTGATCTCTTGGGGCTTCCAATTATTTTTTTTTTAGGTTTACTGAGCTAGTATTTAGGCAGCAGAGAATTCAGAAGTGCAGACCATCAGCAGTTTGCTGAATTCAAGTTTCTGCCTGCAGAATATTAAGGAAGTATGAATGAAGTTTAGTAAAATACATTGAGGCATTCTGCAGCTATATATTGCTGCTGCAAAAATATTACAAGTATTTTGTAGAAAATAAAAGGCTATCATCCTACTAAAATGAAATAAAATCTGTCCTAAAATTCATAAACTAAATCTAATTATGAATGCCAATAAATGAAACTAAAGGAAGGAAGTAGTAGGAAGCAGTTTTTCAGTGCATCCTTCTTAATGATTTTGCCATATAGAAAGTACAAAGGGAGAGGCAGCATTAGAAGATGCTAGGCAGAGTCTCCCTTGGCTCTCCTTTGTTCTCCAACGCCTCTCCCAGGCTCTTACACATTCTGCTGAGACAGACTGGTGTGTGCCTGCTTCACGGAGGAAGTTCATTTTGGAAATGAGACGTTAAAAGGAAGTAGTTCACAGCTGCTGCTCTTGGAGAGGAGGAAGCCCTGTTAATAGGAGAAATGATGAAAGGAAGGGAAGACTTAAGGACGCAAGGGTAAAGGATGAATTAATGGATAGAATGAAGCAGAGTGGGAAAGGAAAAATAGTTGTTGCTACATTCCCTCAATTTTTCAAGATTTTGAGCTCCCTGGTATAATTTATGTGTGTTTGACCAACATTACATAGAAAGAAAAAACAGAGTGATGCAAATTAGTGTCTGCCTAAGAAATAACCTACTTTTTAAAGATTTCTTCTAGCCTGCTGTCCTGAATATGTCAGCTTTTACCACCTCCTTTGTAAATTATATTCCCTGATGTCAGGCAAAAAAATGTAACCTGTTTTATAGTTGATGATTTGACGATGATACAAAATCACATCAGTGTTACAGAGATAGTTTTCAACCTGTGGTAGTTGTACCTATTCAGCCCATCCTACCATTGTACAAGACATGTTAAATCAGAGCAGGTTCTTTAGAATCAGTTTTGTGTCTCTGCTTGAAAGATGTATGTCGATTTGATATATAAGAAAAAGAAAGACTGCACCAGGGTTTTTGGGTGCTTTTCCCTCTGTGTAATTAAGGTCTTGTGTTGATTTCACAGTTCTGCATATGAGAGTTGGTCAGTGGCAGTAGCTCTCTCAGAAACCAAGGGAAATTGAAATTTTTTTTTTTAATAAATTAAATTGTTTGGCTGAAGTGTCCAATTAGCACCAGTCCAATTACAAGATACCCTGGTGCAGGAAAGCAGGAAGCAATACATTTTGCTTCCTAGGAAGAATCTTCATTTTATTTTTAATCAGTGCTATTAAGGAAGACTTCCTTGGGAGCAGGCTTCACTGAGGGTTTGTTCATTATCAGCTCAAGGTGAAGCCAAGGGGAACCTTTCTTGTTTCATACCAGAATTGATTTTTTAAAAAGAATAAATAACAAGTGCATGCACAGGGGGTTGGTGCACGTATTAAAAAGCGCAGTTGCCACTGGTAACACAGCTGATTTCCTTTGTTGGAAAAGTCGTTGTTCATTACTTACCTGAAGTGAAAGGTTAATGGCCTGTAGCAACCTGAAGAAACCCCTACAAAAATGCACAGCAAGGATTTAATGCGGTTGTACAATAGTGCTTTCCACGTACTTTCCTCAGGTAGGACAGACACAGAAGGTAGCGCTTGCTGTTCTAATAAATATACCTAATGAAAAGAAGTACCCAGTATACTGGAAAATGAAAAGGTCCCTGCTACTGTCAAACAGACAGCTGTCACCGCGGGCACAAATTTTGCTTTCTTTACTGAGGTTTGCAAAACGTGCTGGTTATACTTTGTATAGAACTGCTGAACTTTGCCTTAAAAAGCATCTTTAGTGTGGTAGAAGTAACTTATTTTGTAGTGTGCCTGTTGCTTTAATTGCTTTCTCGATGGCTTAAAAGTGTTACTTTGGCACACTTCTTTTTTCTTGCACTTTGAACACAATTAAAATTGAGATCTTGTTTAGTATGTTTGATACTGAGGTATTAGGAAGAATTTTGTTGGCTCTTGAGCACAAACTCAGGCACTTCAGGGAGATCAATTAGGCGCCTCACTGAGACGCGCCTGTGATGTCGGATTAAGCCAAGTCACTCAGCGGCTCAGGGGAGAGAATGCAGCATTTGTGTTTCAAACCAAAGAAGACTTTAATGGGGATAGACTGCAACCATCGGTCTGTCATTGAAGAAAAACTTTAAGTTGGCACTGCCTCTGGAAATGACAGTGCTGCCTGGTCCCTTATGTGTGTGTAAGTAATTGATGCGGTACTTGGGAAGGGGAATCAGGCTGGCTAGGAAGCAGTTTTTTTCCAGGCAGGTACCAGAGTGATGGTGGGTAGCTTGGCCACTTTCCAAGTCACTTCACCAAAAAGCTGTACAGATTTTGGTGTCAGAAGGAGCAGAGAGCGGAAGAGGAAACGCAGGAAGAGGCATGAATGCTTTTTTTGAGTGACAGGCATAGCCAGTAACAGGATAAAATGCACATCAAATGAAAGCAGATGATTTTTAAAAGCCGTGGAATATCATCCCTTATTTTCTAAAAGGTGTAACTGGAGCTTAGTCAAAGGTATCCAAAGAGCAGTAGGGCTGGTACAAGCAGTTCCAGCATGGGGTTGGTTTCCCGATGAAGGCATCTAGGCAGCGCCCAGACCAGAGGGTCAGTCCCTTACAAGGGGCTCATGGCAGAGGGGCAGCCCATGGTGGGCTGCACTGCTATGGAGAGAAACCTCAGCCAAACCAGATGGGTGGGGACATCCTCAGGGCCATGACTTCTCAGGATATAAGGATAGCAACAGGCAAGTGGTCCCCAGTGCTTCTGAGTGAGAATTCTGCCAGGGCTAACTTGAGGCAAGTGAAGCCACATATTAAATCATTATAACTTTTTTTGCAGCACTCAGATTTTCCCTCCATGCTGACCAGTCTCAGCTGGGCCATAGCTTGAGAGGAGTTGACGTTGCATATTAAATATGTATCAGCAGTTTCAATTTATTTAGTGCCAGGTGCTGCCAAAACGTCTTTTTTGTCAATGATATTAGCATAGGCATTGGAATACTGTGTGAAATTGCTTTTTAATCTGCCCCTACAAGCCAATAGCTGAGTGTTACATAGATCACCTATGATTTTTTTTTAACCTAAAATTATTGCTTTAGTCTAACTTTTCCATATTGAGTAAAAATTTCTACAAGGCACAGATCTTTATCTTGATTTCCTGGAGTAATATTTGATGAACCTGCCAATTTTGACCATGTCACTTAGTAGAAACACATGCTTTCCTGACATAATTGAAAATTTTTGAACCCAGTTGTCTACCTCCTTTTTGGCACATACTTTCCTCCTCAGTTGTCTTCCTTCTCCAGCATCATCATTTCACTTGCTATAAATTGTTCCTTATTTCCTGTTTGGTAGTTTTTGCTTAATTAGTTACAGAACTCACTATACAGATGTTTGAACTCTGTTGCTGTACAGGGAGATGGGGCTGAAAGGCACTTTAAGAGCGTAGACCAAGGAGAGCAGCTGAGCTAAGTCTGATAAAACAGAACCTTCTGGTGAAAGTTGCTGCTGCGTTGGCTGAGGTGCAGCTACCAGCTGCGGGGACATCCCCATCCTGCTGCAGTGCAAATAAAAACTACTGGTACTTAAGTAAGCTTACTTCATTTTGCATCATGGTAGACCAGGAGCGCAGGTGCAGTCAGTTGCTGTACGTCAGCTGGAAGGTTAGAACTTCTACGCCACTCTGACGCGTACTTAGAGTTGTCAGGCCACGTGTTGTGCTGGAAACGCTTCTTGGAATTGGCTGTGTGAAAAAGCAGCTTGTAAATTAGCTTTGGGGAAAGTCCTGAGTGACAAAGGTTGTGTGATGAAACTGATTGTCGTAAGGCAGGGAAAAAAATACACTTCTTACACAGGGAATAGTGAGAAAAACTGCAGGCTTGCTCAGCACCACTGCAGCTCACAAATACATCCCTACCAAAGCAATGAAATACACCATTTCTGTGTGATGGTTGCATTGTACAGAATTGCCCTTCAGCTGTGTGTAACATATGTATTAGTTTTGGTTATAGCTGCCATTCTTAAAAGGAACAGCATAAAAGGCAAGGAAAAGGCACTTTATTTTCCATACGTGAGTCTTTTCCTTCTGTGTAATCCTTCTCTACTTCAGTGAATGATTTGTCAATCCCATTGCTCCTACCTGGGAGTTAGCCTTCTTTTGACTTGTCAGTTTGCAGCAGCCTTTCTCTAATGATGTATGCAAATAAATCTGGGTGCACTACTTCAGATAATCCTCCTTATCTGCATAAAGATGTTTGCTTTCTAAGTTTTCCCTTATTTATTTTACGTGCTATTCATTTTGCTCAACTGAGGAGGAATGCAAGGAAGGGAGAGAAAATAGTAGCATATCACTAAGTTAAACAAGAGTTGACAGCAGGTTACATATTAATAGAGAATAATAAATTTCAACCACAAGATTCCGAAGAGAAACCTCTACAAGGTTTTGCAAATCTTTTTGAAATCATTACTGGTTGAACTGTTGCTTTTCATTCTGAACTTGAAGGTTGTATATTGTGCCCTTGCTTTTTATCCTAGTAATTAGTCTCTACTGCGAATAGATTAAATATAGTAAATATTAAAAATGTAAATTTCCTGTTTGTTCTGGAAGGTTTTGTGACACTTCTATGCGTTTGCTTCAGGTTGTTGTTTGGTTAAGATGTTTTCAGTGTCATAATAAGCAGCTCCTTCCTTTTTCTTGTGATACTGTCTCAATCTGTAAAGCCAAAAAGTGATCTAGATTAACAAAGCCGATACAGCTGAAAAATACTATGTTTTATCCTTGTGGAAGATAAGAGGTGTCTTTCACCTTCTCGCCTCATGGCAATGAAAGTATACGTTGCAATAATCAAGGAGTAAGGGTGGTTAGACAAAGAACTGCTGGTGTTGGTACAAGCAGCACCACCAAATAGGTGTGGGCTCAAACATCACCACCCTCAAAAGATACAGTCCTTCTTGGGAGTTTAAAAAGTTGAAATAATTTCCACATTAATCATTGAGCAGACCTCTACAAACCTATCAGGAAAGCAAAATACTTTGTGTCAAGAACCTGATGTCTGCACTGTATATGCTTTGTGTTTTGTTTTTTTACTGTGGACTACCTCTTGTCTAGTGTTGATGGCTTAATGCTCAGTTACTGCTGGAGCACAGTCAGCATGGTTCTGCAGATCTCCCAGGCAGCTTAGACCAGAATCCAGCCCATGTGCCCCAAGATGCTGGACCACAATGTGAAACAAAGTATGGAGAGAAGAAATTCACTTTGCAAGTGCATTCCGTGTGCAAAGTAAAACCTCAGTGTAGGTGCTTGACTTACTTGTCCATAGTGACAGAAGTGTGTGGTCAAACAACAACTTAGCAATGACTTTTCTAGTCCTATCAGCATGTTACAACTTCCAGGCAAGCTTCCTTCTTGAATCCCTCTATTAAGGTTAAGAGAAACTTTAAATTAAAGTAGGAGGATGGCTTAATAACTAGCAGGCTCTAGCTGTATACACAACTGAGTTGTGCTTCTGCCAGTGTGAGAGTTCAGCTGTTCCTACCTGTGACACCAGTGATATGTTTAATTGGTGCATTGATACCAGGTATGTGGTGGTGTAAAGGATAGGGACTTGCATTAGTTTTGGCAAACCTGAGCTGAAAGAAAAAGCAGCACAGATGGCTGAAAATAGTAATAAAATATTCCATTTCATGTCTGCAGAAATCATTAGACAGCGGTTAAAGGGTTGTTATTACTGCATCAGATTCACTTGGGGAGTTGCGTTTCTATAAAGTCCACTAAAACAACGATTCTTCTGTTTTTAAGCGGAGCCCATGCCAAGTGCAGATGTGTCTCTGCAGCCATGAAATGGATTTGTCAACAGTAAAGATGTAGATTCTCTCCGTGGCTTCTGTTTCCCTTCTGCCAGCTCAGCACAGTAAGCAAACAGCAGCATAGCTGTCATTTGCTGTCCATCATTGCCAAAATTCAAGCCTTATCAGTTTTATGGAATCATCACAAATGTAGCATGTTGGTTTCATGCTGGCAGTAAACAAAGATGAGAAGTTTTAATATGGTAAATCAGAAGATCAAAACATGGCCTATGACACATTGCAGCACACAAGCAGCTTAAATGCAGCACTTTGTAATAAGTGAACCTTTGAAACTTTTTGCAGAGCTTAGGAGGGCACTGGGCTGTACAACACTTTGATCAAGACTGGGTTTTAGAGCACAGTACATGTGATTAGGCAGTGTTTCATCAGAGGTGCTGAACACTTCTTACATTACTGCAAGAAACGAGGCAAAAGTCTCTCAACTTTTTTTTTGCCTCCAGAGTTAAAAAGCATGGCTTTATCACAGTGGTGATGAAGTTCCACAGCACCAATTGGCCCTGTAATCACATTTGCTCTGGAATGCTAGCAGAATCCTTTACAGGCATCACTAGACTATTACAGGGTCATTTATTGATCTTTATTCTCCATGAAGAACCACAGCTTTATTGATTCATCTACCATTTACAAGTCTCTATCTTGGTCTTAAAACCTTTTTTTATTGGTACAATTTGGTAGTTTCCGTTCGGTTTATAGGTGTATTTTCTTGTTCTTCAGTGGCAGAGAGGTAAACAGATGTGAATAGGTAAGCTTATAAATCTGAATCTTTCCAAGTGAATTCAGTCTCTCCAAGCAAATTTATTTTTTCGATACATGGATATTTTTGAGCTCGCTGAGGCAACCAGTTTGTCTTGAGACTGAAACACCCTCTGTATTTTTAGAAAATCTAAGATAAAACAGCTTTAAAATTCTTTAGAGTCTCAAATTTAATTAAAAAATCATAAAACCAAATTAAAAATATTATCTGCTAAACAATATTTTATCCCACCTAAAGCAAATGGATTCAGCAAGAACAACATTTAGCTTCCATTTCCTCCACTAAGTCTGTAGAACAAGACTCTTCCTGAGAAGTACATCCTTTATAGTAACAAATATACTTACTCATTAATTCAGAGTTTAGTAGGGCTAAACCACCACCATTAACTTCTTATTTGTCCTATAAAATGTTGTCTCCCCACGTGCTTTTCTTGCTGAGCTGCACTGCTGTTATTTTTGCCCATGATGAGCGTGGTGGAAGTTTGGACGTGCAGCTGCAGCTCCATTTATATATTTTATCTGGCAGATTTCACTGCCAAGGGCTGTGATGAGGCCTCGGTAACTAGAAATAAACTGAGCTAATGCTGTGCCTTGTACCTCCCAGGACAGAAATGCCATGGTTTGCCCAGTTTGAATGAATACATCGTGTGTTTCTTGTTTCATGAAGAATGTGCTAAGAGAAAGAAAAACAAGAGCTCCCGGAAAGATTGTATGTTAGTGCCTCTGTGTAGAGGTCCTGAGTTTCAGTCAATGGCTTTCTTGGATTGGGTGTGAATTTTCAGTCTGTTTCTAATGATGCAGATATGAGTAGGTGGTTTTCTGGAGCAGTCTCAGGAGTTTCAGAGTTGTGTTTACAATATTAACGGTAGACTGCACCTGAAACTCAATTTTTTAATTTTTGCATTGGTCCAAAGGACACTTGCATGTTCAGTCTTAGGAATTCTAAATAAGCGATGTATTGATAGATAAGCATCTGAATTTCAAAATGATTATACCTGAAAATTGTGTAATCTCTTTCACTTACTGTCATTTATCTCAGCAGGTGGCAAACTCACAACATTTTTACATGTTTTGAAAAGTATTGTCACTAGCTTGCCTTGGATGACTTAGACACTTTGGAAAGCATCAGTATCACTGCTCAGAAGGGCACCTTCTTAAAACAAGGCTGGTTTATGGTTACTTATTCTTCAGAAATGCGTATGTTAATCCTCTGGGATGAAGTAATTTTCTACTACAGTTATGTTGCCGTTGCAAAAAAATACATATATTCAAATCATCCTGGGGGTTTAGATTTCTGTTTGCTAATGAGTACAAACTTCAAACAAGACTTGCCTTTCTTCCCCACAGTTAAAACAACTGTGTTGCTTTTGCAAGTGAGTGGCTTTAAATATTTCTAAAGAACAGATCCATGAGAGATGCTTCAATGTTTTGTTTTAGTTGCTGCCTTTTGTGAAATATTGAAGCTGATGCTTTACAGGTATGCACTGGCAATCCGTATCTGCAGTGTTGCTGTTCTGGGAGTGTCAAATTTTAGCAGAATTCTATGCATTATTGTCCAGCAACCTTTTTTTTTTTACTTTAATTTGTTGTGGATAAGAGATTGACATTGTAGGTGAAGAGCTTAAAATGGTACTTGTATTTTTTATATTGATTCACTTGTCAATTTGCCAAGTATCTTCCTCTCCACTACCTCCTCTTCAGTATCTGCTTTTTGGTGTTCACAAGTGAAAGTTTTAGACAGTGGTCCACTTGCCAATCAGTAGTTTATAATTTCATTTCACTAGCAGTGTCTACATTTTATAGTTACTCAAAGTGAGAAAAACAACCAGTTGTACACCCAGTTCCCATTGTAAACACTCTGGACTAAGCTGTGGAGGAGAAGATGAGGAGAATCCATCTTTTTGAACTCCATGGCACTTGCAAGCAGTTCAGGCATGACTTATCTCATACACTCAGCAGCACGTTTTGTCAAAACTAGGGATGCTGGGTGGGTCAGTAAAGTCCCAGGACTTGTGAAGTTTCTTCAGGGATGCAGTTGAACTCCCGGCTCTGTCTCTGCCATTCTCTGTTCAGCCCAGTATGCAGTGTGTGCATCTACCAGCTCTTTAGCTAGGGTTTTATAGGACTGAGCACACTGGCTACCATGCCTGTAGCAAATATCCAGCTTTCTGAAGCTGCTTGGATTCTAGAAAACTCAGTGTCTTCATCACAGCTGGAGAGATGTGTAAGCAAGAATATAAGCAATGATAGCTGATAAAATCTGCTTTTAGGTAATAAGTGACTCTCTGTACCACTTTCAGTAATGTGTTTTTCAGTTTTTCTATGCATACACTTCTAATTTTTCACAGTTCACAAGTGGATATTTACATAATTAAGGGGGAAATTTCCAGTGGGTATTTGCAAAATATTTCAAGTGACACAGAAATGGTGAAAAAAATCCAACCAACTTATTTCTTTCCCCCCTCACCCCAGAAAATTGCTTCTTAAAGATGAAGTAGTCAGTACGATCAGATGGACCAGGTACAATATCACTGTTCCCAGTATTTCCTTCTGGTAATGGTAAAGGTATTATATCAGTACATTTTTCTACTCCTATTATTATAGTTTCATCTTTCTAAATATCTTCTGCTAGCTTACAGCTGTGAATACGGTCTAATATGAAGGTCTGTTCTGCATATTCTACATCTGATTCAACCTGTATCACTTAGTCCTCATTTTCCACTGCTCACCTGATCAATTCCCAGCTATTACTCAGTTTCTAATTTTTGCTGTGAAACACAAAAATGGAAAAGCTATTTCTATTCTTTACCTACAGATGTGTACAGAAGTTGGCTGGTAGGAAAGTACAGTAGTGAATTTCCTCTTCCTCCAGGACTGTTTCAGTCCAAAGGGCAGTAAAAACCACTATGAAAAGCATTTACAGGATTTATGAACTGATAATTGGATCCTGCCATAAAAGAAGGTGAAAAACAAAGCAGGGAATGGGCATCTGTGGGGACTGGTTGCTTGGTTAGTGGTTTTAGAGGTTTATGGAAAAGCTTGTCAAACTATAAGGTGACCACAAACTCCACTGGATCATTTTTAAAAAGGTAAAATACTTGATCTTTCTGACTTCAACATTTCTTCTTTTGAAATGTTAAGACACTACGTGTACTTCTTGGTCAGAAATATCAAGTGTTCAGAAACTGGTCTGTCTGTGTATATTTCTTGTGTGATTCTTTCAGGGGCAAGAATGAAATTCACAGCATTTTTGACAAGATGGGTTTCCACTGAGAATGTGGATCAGAGCTCAGTAAATAACAATACACTTAAACAAACTTTCTGTTTGTAAGAACCAGGCTTTAAACATGAAGAAGTAACAGCCATTTTGCTATTAATATTGTGTATGAAACAAAGGCTCAGCACCAAAAATCATATAAACTGGCCTCCAAAAGGTAGACATGCTTTATGCTGTCTTCCATTGTCATGCTAATAAGTGTTGCTTCTAGATTTGTATATGGTGGAAATCCTCCTATTTCATCTACATACCTCTATAGAAAAGCTGAAATTCAGTCCCAAAAAAACAAAGCAACAGCAGTCATTATAATTGCAGTTCATTTCAGAAAGGTATTTCTTGCTTAAATAAATACCATTGACCATTACATTCAGCTATCTTGTGAAACTGGATGATAATTATTCTTGAATCAGTCATTTAAAAAGTTCCCAGTTCCTTTTACCTAACAGAACAGGGTCAGCCAGAGAATCGGAGAAGACGAGGATGTGATTTTGATGGATTTGAAAGAATCATAACTTATGCAAGGACACTGTTGTTGTTGTTGTTGTTGACGACTAGGTAGTCGAAAGTAGTAAGGCCTGGAAATGTAATGGTATTATTATATAAGCTGTCCTACATAAGACCCCAACAACAGATCCTCTTCTGCACTAGTATTTCTATTATTTAGAGGCTACTGTGGTAGGTAGACATATATCCTGATTTTTGACAGTGCAGATGGAAAGATGTAGTCATTTAGGCCTGCACAATGTTGGGTATTTCAGAGAGAAAAGTACAGACAGGATTACAACTTATGTCCTAATATGCCTTTTATTTTCTCATAGAAAATACTTAATAATCTTTGTTAAGTCCTGCTGTAATTCTACTGTAGAGCAGTGGAATACAGTACAGTGTGCATCCAAAAGGTTGGAAATCAAGTGTGCTAATTTTAGTCAGTGATGGCTCAAAGGGTCAAAGCTTAGCAATAATGTAGAGAAGAGCACCCACTCACCACCACCTCCTCTTCTCCCACATGAAAACCTGTTTTTGATGAGATTCTGTTGTGTTATTTAATACACAGAATGGAATTCATGGTTTGAATGTGTGTGGAATTAAGAGTTTGTTTTCATGGACTGCAAATATTTTTAATCAATATTCCAGGCTTGATATTACTGCAGAGTTGTTTTACCATACACTTAATGTTGGGGTGTTGCCTAGCAAGGTCAGTGAAATGAAAATATTTGCTCTGGCATGCAAGCAAGTTCTAAAAGACCTTAGGCAATATTTATGCTGCAGAAAGTGTCAGTTTAGAACTGCCCAAGTTCTGCTCTAACTTGTGAATTTTATTTTTCTAAAATAAAATAAAGTTGTTTGGTTGTTCTTGATCTTTCTTCCATGTGGAATTCTTTCAACAGATATGCTGCATGGTTCTGTATTATATTGCTTTGTTGTGTTGGTGGGATTTTTTTATTTAATTCACAGCCACTTTATGCTGTCTCAGAAAATACAGCAGGAAAACAACTTAGAGAATTTGAGCTACATGTTAAAAGTCATCTATTAAATGTAGCCTGGTTTAAGTTACTCAATTAATGAACATATGCAAGAAGTAGATGGGTGATTCTACTTTGTGTCTTAGTTTATGTGGGCAGAAGAGAGCCTGTACAGATATTTGCACTCTCTGCTGCCATGGTCTCATGACCACTGAAGGTCAGTAAGGTGAGGGGACCTCCTGGAGTCGGAACCCCTGCATTTCCTTTACAAAGATGAAAAGATTAATGTATTTAACAGTATGACATTATTCTTAGTGTATTTGGCGTGAAGCACTAGTATTTTACAGGGTGAATTTTGTTTAGTTTTGCATAATGAAATGCTGCTAGGTTTCAGGGCACCAACATTTTTCATGCATTTGACACACAATATAGAAGTTACAAGTTAATATATTAAGTTATGCTTTGCTGAAGAGAGAGAGATTGGATACCATTCGTTGCACAGAGGTGGAGTGAGTGGGTGTGTTCCCAGTCATGAACCAGCTGTGAAAACTGAAGTAGTTTGTCGGGAAGGGAGGACATGGACAAAGGCTGGAAACCTGCCTTGTAAGGAAAGGAGAAGGTGAGATATCATTGATGTAACCTATCTCCGTGGAGATACTTGTGTACTTGTGTTTTTTCTTTAATTTCCACATTTTTAATAAATATTTGAATTTGTCAGTTTTGAATTTTATGAGTAACTTACATCCACTTTATTGTAATTTGAATTCGTGCTGGATAACAGCAAAATGTAAAGTGAATCTGTAGACCAGGAGCAATAGAACTCTTCAGACATCCTTGTCCTCCAGCATATTTTTCATGACACACAACGAATAACAACAGGGAATCCATTTGAGCTGCTTGAGCCACGCAGTGAATTGGCACTCACTGCAAAAGAACAAGAACTAGCCAAGGCAGCAGTTTCTTCTACCTCCTATTGGTTACATTCCTGACAAGGATCCATGTATCAAAGACTGTGGGAAAAGTAACAGTGTAAAAATGTATTCATTTTTTTTGTCTCCCATAACCTGAGAAACTGCTGTAAGGTTGTATCAATACATTATAACTGAGAGAAATTAATTTTTTTTTTTAATAACAGATAATGGCAGTAGTTCCACTTGCTTTGTAGTTGTGTTTTGAACCATCGGTCTCATGCTTAAGAACTTAAGCTTGCAAGAAAATCTGGTCATTAGATACCTACCTGCTCACCTGGAATAATACCATATGGAACAATGCCTGCTTGGAGAGGCAACAGATTTCTAGGAAAAAAATGTAGTCATTTCCATATTTCCTTTCCACAATAAATCATCCTTTAAGAGCTACAATTTGGAGACATCGGTGAAGCGTATAGTTGCCTCATACATGCACAGCCTCTGGCATTATTCATCCACGACCTCATCTTCTACAACTACTGGAAGTTTTCAGAATTTTCAATTGTTCAGTCAATTATCAGTTATCAGCCTTGTTCTTTTTAAATCGGGAACTTATGTCAACAGAAAAAAAATAAGGACAAAAGTTATAACTGATAAAGAATATTTTAGAAAAAATAGTAACATTTCACTTTCATTTATACACTGCTTGGTCCTCTGATTCACTTTCTAAAATTTTATTGGTTTACTTTGCATATCCTGACTCAGAGACAGCAGCATGGATCTTATTGGCAGGAACTAAAAGTAGCTTGTGAGTGCTGACGACATTTTTCTCAATGCCAAGTGGATATGATGGCTGAAAAATCCTTTTTTGTTTACAAGCAAATGCGCAAATTCTCTACCAGAGAGTTCAGCCAGATATAGGGATTTTAAAAGTTGGTCTTGTTGCATTGCATCACAGCGAGCTTGTGCAATTACCTGATCCGCTTGGCAGAATGTTTTGAACTACCTGTGACGAAATGTGCTGTCACAGAACTGAGATATTTTTTCCAAAATACTGATTTAAAAAAGAAGGTTGCAGTACTGAAAACACTATGAAATGTTTAGTACGAAACACTAAAAAAAGTCAGAATTGGGAGCTGTAGTAATGAGTAAAAATCAGTACCCATTCCATTCCAGTTGTTGCAGTTGCACGGATTATGACCCAGAAACTGATTTCTCTGAAGGAATCTATTTACATAATTATTTTTAAGTAGATAATATTTTATTTCTTTTTGCATTCTTTGCCTTATTAATTAAGTCCATGCATCTGCCTGTCCTGTGCATTAAATCCTCAGTAAATTCTACTAATTAAGGAACATAAGTCAAGTTTTTTCTGGTAAAGAGCTAAAGATCAGTACAAACAGCATGCTGCATTTAATTTTATTAGGAGCCTTAAGGACTCATTTGCAGGATCCTAGATGACCTTTGAAAGTGCTGTTTATATACAGAAGCAAGTTCTGATAGATCTGGTTTTCATCAGTGATCTTCTCAATAAGATCAATGGAAGGAAAACAAAAAGACACCTAAAGCTAAAACAGAAGGAAAACTTCGAAACTGTTGGAAGCCTGGGGTGACTGTAGTTGTATACTTGGTCTAGCCTAGAGCCATCACCCAGAAACTCCCAAAATTGGCTGCCCTGTGGCTGCCTTTCTCACAGTTGTCTGTTGTTGACAGCAGGGAGATGCACTGTGTGTCAGCTCTTGACTGATGCTGACAGTCCATACAGCTCTTCATTAAATGTCTTTTAGGCTTGTGCTTACACTGGCAGTGCCCCCAGTTTCCCTTTTGCATTGAACTAAGAACAGTTTTTCTGATGTGAGACTGAAAGGGAGTGGGCAGCCATAGGAAAACTTCCTTTGGCCATCTCTTGTATATATCTAGTCGTGGGAGGGTTTTAATACTTTCCATAGCTTGCCCCACTGTTTGTTTTTGGCTGTGCTTGGGATGCGTTTTTCTGGAGAAGGAAAGGAGTCATGGCCCGCAGTCTTGGTTCTTGCAAGTGGGAAGGAAATGTGTCAGTGTTCGCTCTGCCTGAGGTAGCATTTCAGAGTCCCGGCTGTGTTGCAGTGTGCATATGACTCATAGCAAGCCTTATGGACGTGTCAGTGCCCCCGCAGCACCACCTGATAACCTTTATTTTGGGGAGCAGCAGGTGTGGAGCTGCTCTGCACGGCTCCCTCCCGGCAGGTGCCAAAGCCCCAGGGCTGTTGCTCTCCGGCAGCAGGGAGGGGCTGTGCTCTGACACCCAACACTCAGAAAATCTCTCAAAAGAGGGGGAAAAAAAGAGTTACCAAGTTGATGTTTAGACAAGCATGATTTGTCAAACGGGCTGCATCTCAGTAGGTCTCGCTGCCTTCCACATCTTGGGTCCCTTGAGAATTAAGGTACTTGCTTTGACGCTGAAATAGTAACTAAAGGCTCTTTTACACACATTTCTGGTAATGCTGATGCCACCACTTGCTGTTGTCCTGTTGGTCTTTTTTGTTGTTACTGTTACACAGGCTGTTGGTTTTTAATCTCTTCAACAGCTGACATAGTGGTTTACCATTTAATCATTCTGCCACTGTCCTTGCAGACCTCAGTGTTTCCATAAGGCAGCAACCGTCAAATATTAGCCAGGATTTAGTTATTTGCTTTAGTTCTTTACATAAGGACTTACTTACAGCTAAGACATGCTTTTTACCTTTTCCAAAAGCTACACTTGCTCTCAAGGAAGAATAGATTAAAATGTGTTCTTTTTACATAAAACTGTTTGCTCCTTCCTTTTCTGTGAGTGCTGACCTGGTGATGTAGATTGGTCCTTTATAGAAATGAGGAAAAGGGATAGTGTTTCATGTGTGTCCTCTTTTTACCAAAACTTAAGCAAGGACAAGTGTCTTCTTCTAAGTGATCATTCTGGGCACTTAATGAGTATGCTTAGTCTTTTATTATAGAAGGCTGGTAACATTTTATTTCAAAAATGCTTGTGGAAATACAGAATTCAAAAGAAGTGAAGGCTCCATAGCTTAAATAGTTACAGCTTGATCTCAGGAATTACTGCTAATGTTATGTCTGCTTTAAAACAGAACGTAACATTGACATACTACGTTTGTCCCTTCAGACTTAAGAATGTACCTGTTAATGTTAAACATATGTCCATTGACTGTAGCTGAACTATGGTTTCTAAGACAGAAAAGATGCTCAGAACTTCTTATTCTTATGAAAGAAAAGGAGAATTTTCATTTTTATGAGATAGAAATCTGGAAACATTTTTTTGTATGCTGAATGAAAAAGCATTAACTTTCTGTCATTCTTTTTCAAAAAACTAAATTTGGACCAGGTGTTTTTTCTCCTTGATAGGAAAAGCTTGTCAGCTAGACCTTTGGCACCATTTGCTTTGTGCTAAGACTCCATTGTACTTTGGAGAGAATATTTTGAACCAGACAGTATGTCGTGGCAACAGTGCACACATCCTCTCAAGGAGCTCTTGGTGACTTGCTTGGCAAGGCAGCATTCCATAAATGATTGCCTCAGCAGGATTCAAACTAAAATTTTAAAATGTTATCTACTGCAACTCAATTTAGGTCCAGGAGGGCATTTTCCCTTTGTTACAATTTTATTACTGTATCAGTTTAATTTTTTATTATTCAGGACTGGGTTTATCAGCTCATATTTCTTAAGCTTGTAGGACAGAACATTGTAAAATCAATATTTCCGCTAATTAAGGTGGGTTTTGGGAGTGGATAATCAAACAGTGTAGTGAATCATTAAAAACTTACATGCTAATATTGACTAGCATTATTGGCAAAAGGAGACCAATTCTCTATGCCAGGCACTTCTTTCTTTCTTATATTTTTAAAGCAGAAGCGAAACACGTTCAGTAAAAATTGATGTCCTCAGCATTTAACAGTGTAGAGATGGTCCTTTTTGGATATAAAAGCAATGTGTTAAAATTCTGGGCACTCAAGTGTAGCATTTTCTTTCCCATCATTTAACTTACCAGTGTCTGCCTTCAGAGATTCTCACTGTGTTTGGAAATAGGTGGAAAGTTATGTTCATGCCTCTTACGAACATAATGGATAATTTCTAATTATTGCCAAATTTTGTACCGTTTTACCCTCCCAATGATGTTTTTTTCTTGTGTGACATTGGCTTATGTTGGTTTTGGTTTTGGTTTATTTGTTTACATTAGCTGTGGCCTTACTCACGTTTGCTTCTGGTCTTCTCAGCGGGTGTTACTGAACAGACCAGTAAGTGATGATTTGCCGCCACATTAGCAAATAGCTTCCCTTCCCCCAGTTCCCTTACCATGGAACTACCGGCTGCCAGTGGGACACTGGATGCTGTTGAACGCCATCATTTTATTCTGGGGCATTTGACTGAATTTCACTTTACAAGCACATTCTCAAAAGCCTCATGTCTGCTGTCTGATTCAGAGTGACCTGACTATGCTTCCCTCCTGGATCAGATTCTTGCATGAACAAACTCCTCAAGATCCTTTCTGTTAGAGTGGTGTCTCTTTGGCAGGGTTACCTCATGGCTGTATCATGTGCAGGGGCTGCACCTCTTTTTTTGAAGGAAAGCGGAGTAAGAAAAAGACTGAAAATACATTCTGAAAATTTATTCATATACTCTCTGAGTATAAAAACAAAAAGTAGAAAACTCAGTCTGGCATGAGCCAAGCCTCACATTGCATCTCCTCAGACTGTTTTTTTTTAACTAGATCACAACTTAAGGAGTTATTCTGTGGTTCTCCATAAACTTTCTAATGAAAGGAAACTTGGAATCACTGTGGAATCAAGGCATGAGAGTTTAGCCGGCTGGAGGGAAGGAGGGTCCTAAGGAGAAGTTACGTCAAATACCATCTGAGCCACAGAAAATGATGAATGTGTTTTCACTGTATTTCCTGAGAAAGTTTCTCCCTAAAATGCTTAATACATTTTTATTGCCTAATTAGAAGTTCAAAGGAAAAGCTTTTTTTGATGAAAGCACAGCATTTATCGTTCTTATTTCTAAGATTAACTTCTTCAGTTTGCATGGGAAGCTTTGTGACACTTGCATATTGACTAAGGCAGGCTGTTGTAATTAGGGCAAGCGTTAGTCCGTCTCTTACAATACCCTTTAACAATTCAACAGTTCCTTCTGTGACTGAAAGGAATTGGATTCATGTCCCTTAACATCAACTGGGACAAAGTAACCGAGTGAGATACAAGTTCCTGTGGCGGGTGCTTCCAGTTTATACAGGTTAGAGGGTTTGTATCTAAACTAGAGAGAGATGAGCAGGTATTTGTCATCCCCTGGGACAAGCTATGGTGTGACTCTGCAGGGACGAAGTGACCTCAGTTTGGAGCCATCACGTTGCGTAGCTTTTGCCCTGCGTTCATTAAAAGATGGTTTAAACTGAGCCTGGAAGTGAGGGCCAGAAAAGAACAGTGGGTGGTAAGGTCTGCAGCCAAAGCAAGGACGAGGAACACCAGGGAGTTGGCAGCGACTCTGAATATCCCTTCCCTTATTTCATGGTAGCTTGCTGGTCTGTCCTGTCTGAACTTTAAAATGACAGTTTGTGGACGTGTGAGTTTAGGAAAGCGCCTTTTCTATATTGCTGGGCCCTGTGGCTTGATGACTGTAGTTACCTCATCGCTTAAAAGATCTTGTGTAAGCTTACCCTGTAGTTGAAACATTTACAACTCCCCTCTCCTGAACTGATTCTCTGGTGACTAAACAGAAAGACTTGCACTCAAGCTGTAGCCTTTCTTCCAGAGAAGCCATTAATTGGGTATTCTTCTGTAGGTGGTTGCCAGGTGTCCTTAGGAACTTGTGAGAACATAATATCTTTATTCTGCTGTAAAAGTGAGGTGGCAGCTTCAGAAGTTACTACCAGCACAAATGCAGACAATATAACTGTAAAATCCTACCAGGTTTAGAAAAATGGTTTAAATGTCATTTGGAAGAATTTCTCTATAACTAATAATGCAGTTAAAGACTGAGTTTATGGAGGGAAGAACGCTCAAAAATCAAGATTAAAAATTTTAACTCATTGGTTCAATTTGATTTGCATGCTTGCAGCTTAAAGAAATTCCCAATTGGCTAGCCCTACTTTGTATTTTTTCCTTGCTGGTGTATTTTAATGTAATTATTGATTGGATTGTGAGCTTGAAACAAAGTGAGAAATACTAGTCTGTAAATGCTGGTTTGTACAGAAAAACCTAAACACCAGTTTGTAAGATGTTTCAAATTTTTTTTAAGGAACACAATTCTTGCTGAGTTGAGAGCTTTTACTTGTGAGCAGTAGGTATTATTGTACTTCACATAAATTTGCTGTAGGCAATGTTGGAGTGCCTGGAAAAATCTGTCCAACTGCTTTCAGAAATGGCAAGACGTTGTCAATTAACCCTGCAATTGTACAGCAAATTAGCAAATGTAGTATCTTGAGGATAATACTTCTTTCTGTCTGACTTTTTCTGCTTTTTGTAGTGAGTACATAGAGAGCCCCAGTGATTTAGCCCAATATTTAGGACTGAGAAGTACTGTCACATAATTAACTCTTTAATTTACCCAGGGGTTTTAATTAGTCTTATTAATTTTATTTATTATTATTTATCTGCCCAAGTGACTGGTGTAAAGGACATCAGGTCAGGCAGGCAGAAAAGTCTGGAGAAGTTGGCCATCTGTTTCTCCTTCTGGACAGATGTTGTAATTGGGATGCCTCCAGCCTGAGGGAATGGTAAGCCGGAGCTCCCTGCCTGGTCCAGATGCTCCATGGCTGTATGTGTGTTCATGGTTTAGAAAGTTGCTCCTTCACAAATAGTTACCAGTCCTACAAGCAGTGGAACACTTCAGAGACTATGTTAGCGGGAAGTCTAGCACAGATCTTCCTTATGTCTGTGCAAGTAAGAGCAGGCTTGGGTGAGATTTTTTCTGACTATAATTTTGGTCTGGAAGAGCAATGAAAACCTGTGACACAGCCACAGTTGTCACCATTTATTTAGGATCTGAGAAAATCCCCATTGACTGGTGCTGGGTTAAGCAGTGGCCTCTGCTCTGGTGAATCAGCACTAAGCCCATTTTAAAGTTTCAAAATTTATACCACTTGTTTATAATGGGGACTTTTGTAACAACAGTCATCTTCAGAAAATCTCTTGTCTTTAGGATTAGCCGTATTTGCCATTCTCTAAAACAAACATATACTAGATACACCATGATTTGTTTAGATGAGGCTGAGCACAGCATCGGGAGCCACTGAATGGGTTGAGAAAATACCACCTGGCATGATCACAGTATGAATCCTTTTGCATCAGAGCTCCAGCTCTGATTCTGTTGAAGCACTGGCTGCATGAGAGGAACCAATATTTATGAGTATGCCAAAGGACAAAAAGCTCAAACACTTGGATGGGTTTGGAAGGAAATCAGATTCTGTGGATTCAGCTGCAAGGAAGTCTTTCCACAAAGTGTCTGTCTTGGGTCAGGCTGCTTTCCTCATCAGGCATTCTCATGATAGCAGAGGGTAGCTGATGAACACAAGAAAATGACCAAATGGTTTTTCTCTCTGACATGTAAGTGATGTCCCCTGCAAATCACAGTTCAATGCAGGCAAGGGAGGCCTGTAACAATTTTAAGGTGCAGGTAGGTTTCCCAGAAGGCAAAACCATGGGATGACCCAGTATCATCTTCATGCTAGTTCTGTGTCAGTCTCCACCACCAAGCCTCACAGGATACAAGACCAAACACACATCATAAATAAGATGGTGAAGGATGCTTTGCTTTGCCTGTGAGCCACCACACTCTGGAGTTCACCACACAAGGTCACACTGTATTTACTCCAAACGTCCACGCCAATAAAATAGACTTTGTGACCCAGAGTGTGGTCACTAGACACAGTTGGGCACTCTGAATGACTCTGCTTTAATAATTGTAAGAGCAGTGTTGTCGGGTCACCTTTTTCTTCTTCTGCTGTCGGATGGGTTGCAGGGGATCACGGTGCACTTCCAGCCTGTTCAGAAATGGTGTCTACTATTATCCTGTTTCATCTGCTCCTGACCACATGAGTGTTAGCTGGTTGAGTACTTTCTTCAAGTTACCCTCCTATCTGGTACCTGGGTATGAGGAATATACCACTTGAAAACTCCCACAGGAGAAAAAACATTTCTGAGGAAAATAGAAGTACAGTGACTTTTTTTTTTACTGTTATGAATGTTTTACAAGGTCAAAGCAAAATGATCAACCACCAAGGCTGAGAGTTCAAAAGAAGTGCCAAATGCACATTCATATGATAGAACTCGTTGCCACATGCCCCAGCACGCTGGGGAGGCCAGAAGGTAGATGAGTTCAAACGGGGATAAGACAAATTAATCAAGTCTGTTAAAATGGTGTTATGGTTACATGGCCATGAAGTTGCCAAAAAGTGGTTGTCACTGGAAACAGAGAAGGCATTTCAGCAGAAGGATGTATGCATGTGTGTCATATTCATGCTCTCTTTCCCTGAAGAACTGCTTGTGGACTATGGAGGAGACAAAATACTGGAAAAGGCAGATCCTTAAATTGATCCAGTTATCAGTGCTTATGTTCTCCCCCCTACACCATTCTATTCTCTTTGAAATGCTTTTGGGTTTGTGACACCTGTCATCTACCTCTGAGGATGGGGTCACTTTGAAAGAAGTGATGATAAGAGGAAGGAACTGTTTTTCCTCTTCTCCTGGGTGCTCCAGCCCAACCTGACCACCTCTATTCAACAAAGGAGACATCAATTTTTAATAGCTAAACATTCACAGTAATGCTTGTAACTTTATAGGGGATGAAAGAAACGTTTTTCTTGTATTCTTCTGTATTTTTAAAACCTATTTATAATCAAAAAAGAGAATTTTCACATATAAACTCCAGCTTTGTTTAAGTGGGGGTGATGTTTTTGTAGATATTAAATTTGCAAAAATATTTGATCTATTAATTTGTGGATGAAGTTTTAGTTGCTTCTTTGTTTCTTAATCCAAGTATTACACTATCAGGCAGTGGAGACCTGAAGTTGAATTTTTTCCATCAGGAAAACTAAACTGCTTTAGTTTACTTTAGAAGTGGCACAGAAAAAAGGGACTATGTACAACTGGAGGCTTAGAGTATGCTATTGAATTTAATTAGGGTCCTTAAGGTAGTCAGATTGATTTACACTATCCTGAAAGTTTTTCCTTCTGATACGAGGATTTTAAGAACTTCCTGACAAAATTAATACCACAGTGAAACTAGACCTTTTCTTAAAGACTAATGTCATGAGAGACATTGATATATAAGCCTCACAGAATACCTGGGAGAGACCTCCAGAAGTCTCTGCTCCACCCCCCTACTCAGAAATTATCAAGATAAAGCAGGTTTATCTATAAAGTAGCTTGCAGATAAAGTACTGATAATTGCAAGCCTAGCTTCAGTTTAAATAAGTTTGCCTGTGTATGGAATATAATTCTTAAACTCGCAAGTTCTTCTGTATGTTGGGTTCTGCAAAATTATTTCAAATTTGTGTGGTTTGAGCAATAGAGAACTGCTGTGTTGCACAAGAAACTGGTGGGTTGCTACAGTCTTCTCATCTCTAGCTGTGAGGGCGTATCAGCAGTTTTAATTGAAACAAAGTGGGAATATTCAGAAAATACTTAAGAAATTTACTTTTAAGGGGTATCTAATCCACAGAAGTTGCTGTATGGCAGGAAATAGTATGATCTGCATTGATTGTGAGATCTTGTATATGATTCAGTTTTAGTAAATATTTTTCCACTAATCACATCTATTCTGGTATATCTATGATGGCCATGGCTCGTGGGACATTAATCATCAAATAAGGATCATCTTTTCGAGGCTGGGATTGTAAATCTAGCATATGGAGCTAATTGGATTTGGGAACCAGAGCAGACAAGATTTGTTGCAAGGCTAGTGTGACAGTGGAGTTACATCATGCGGTTTTGTTTATTCAGTTGTGCATGTGGGGCACTGAGCAGGAGTAAAATACTGCATTGGTTAAGCAGTAAGTGGTTAAACACAGCACTTAGGCTTGCATGTTTTTTAAGTGGAATTTTCTGGAATGTCTTTTGAAGTGCCACAATGCCATCTACTGGCTCACTTTTCTGTGTTTTTTACCAGAGTGGGGTTTCTTTTGTAACAGGCTTTATATGTAAGGTTTTTACACAGTATTTTTGAATAGCAAAATAAACAAGCTGGAGTAGTGACTGAAATAGAATGAGCAAAATAGGTTTTGGATGCATATGTTTGTTAAAGGACATAATACGTTATATACATTAAAGAATCATTTTGAATCTCTTACCAGTTAGTCTTGCTGTCCTTTTGTTAAAACTCTGAGATGATTGATACTGAAAGATAAAGGACAGGTCTCTGCTTTACATAATAGCTTGTGTGCAGTACCTTCACTGTTTTCTGTTTATAGTCAGTCAGTTTCCCTTTTTTTCCCAGTTTTTTAATACAGAAAAATGGAAAGAAAATGAAGAAATATTTAAGGTGTCAAGCCACAGAAAGAGGAAAGTGCTGTATTAGAAATTACTTCAGACAGGATTCCTCACTGACAAATGCCTAGATTCAGTCTATTCCCCATAACTATCTCCTGTCCCTGCCTTCCGCCCAACATGTGTTTAAATAGTCTTTTCAAGATTCATCAACAGCCTTCCATTGACCAAAAAATCCATAGACTTTCTAACAACTGTTATGGAGAAGCGTGTATTAGAAAATATTTTTCTCAGTATCAGACTGCTCAAACTGTAAATGAGCAGTGGGCAGTTCTAAGAAGTTTTATTAGTTCTTGTTTTTAATCAGTCTGACTGATATTATCTATAGGAGTAGCCCTCTGTCTTCCATTTGCTGTCAACAAAAACAAATGGGCAAATATAAAAATAATTTTAAAAAAAACCAAACAGGAACTGTAGGTACAGGTAAACACTGTTATTTTTTAGTTTCATTCCTGGGTTTTTCTCTATGCTATCTGGAGAATTTCCTTATTAGTTGCTCATTGTGTTTGTCTTCCTGAAATACTCTTCACTTTTAATTTGTTTTTACCCGTCACGTTCAGTTTTTCCTAACAGAAGTTTTTCATAATCCTGCCTTCATTCAGTCTAGTTAGGAGAAAAAGAAACATTGGTAATGGCTTGTAACAATTTGGATTGTTTTTTAAACAGATTTGTAACTCACTCAAGCACAGCTCCAGAATCATTATTCAAAACAACAGAGCTAGAAAAATATTTCCAGCAGTTTCCTAGATGGCGTATAATGAAGGTAAATTCAAACGTCTGTGCCCTTCCTGGCCTTTTACCCTTTATCTCACTGACATTCAGAAGGTCAAGTGGATCTCGCCAAGCCCAGTTTTTATCTGGTAGGAGCCGTATCTTGCTGACAGCTGCGGAGCATTTGCACGTCGGCGTGTGTGCTGGTGGAAGAGCCCGAGTGCTTTTGGCCAGCTCGCATGGAAGGGAAGGTGTCTGCGTGCTCAGGTTAGGGCTTGTTTGGGGCAGTGGGTGTTTGCCCTGCAGCTGGTGGGCCGCACGCCGGGAGCAGCGAAGCTGAAATGATCGTACTTGGCACCTGCGTTGTCTTTTGTCACATAACTGATCCGTGTCAGGGAGGCTGCGCTGGGGAGCGGAACTCGTTGGCAGCTCGGGCTTCCCAGTCTGTGCTAAACGAGCCACCCAGGAGCCCAATGGGAGCTCTGCCGAGGGGAAAGCCCTCAGTGGTGCATCCCTCACTCTGCTGCTTGGGTTTGGCCTGGGGGTTTTGGGTGAGGAATGCTCTACTCTGACATGTGCAGAGGAACAGACGTTGCTCCCTGCCTGTGTTTGGAGTAAGTGCTAACCTCCCACTCCTAATTATTATCTGTGCCGCAAAATACTAGGGCAAGCCTCTGCTTAGTGTGACATCAAATAAGGGAGAACTGGCAAAACCAGAAGAGCAAACAGGATGATTTTATACCACATCTTCCATTACGATCTTTTTTTTTTCTTCTTTGAACTGTCCTGTGCTATTGCAAAGAAGGAAGAACTAATTAGGCCAGTTGCTGAAAGTGTTTTGCCACCCACACTACTGAAAAGAACTCTTTGTACAGAATTAGCTCTTACCAGCTGTGCTAAACCCAGTAATTTATCTTTGCCAAAAAATAGAAAAAAATGCTGCTTTAGTTTAGTCTAATTAAACAAGTTAATGTAAGCTATACCCTATATCCACACAAACATGGATATCTCCTGCTCAAAAGCTGCAGGGTTTGCAAATAATTATTTTCTCCCTCGTTAATTTTCCTTACTGTTTGTTGAAAGGGCTGGGCAGAGGAGCCCAGGGTTCAGTTAACCCGTTTGTGTGTGGAACTGGCCGAGTGTGAGCTGTCTCCCTGAAGAGCAGTGTGGTGGCAGGACACCCTCCTCAACCTGGGCAGGTTCCAGCGCGAGGGCTCTGCTTTGGCTTGGTGTGGTGCTGAGAGGCAAGGGGAGCAATTCCTGCCCCGGGGGAGAGGCTGTGGCAAGTCAGAAGCCTACCCACCCTCACCTGGAGTAACTTCAAGAGGAACAGAGTGGTTCACTGTGTTTGCCGTTATGGGTCCACAGATCTTGCTTAATAAAGTAGATCAATGTCATGTTTTTTGACTGGGGTGTTGGTTTGGAAACTGAGCTGGACCTCAGAAGTGATTTCAGGGTGTCCCGGCACAATGGATCTCACAAGTGAGAACTCACAGGCCCAAACATTGACTGAAATTCATCAATTCCATCCTCAGTCCTAAAACATAAATGTCCTTTCTTCTCACTGGCTTCCTACTCAGGTTTTTAAAGAGTATAGACAGTCCAGGCAATGAGGTTTTTTGTATGGCTTTCACTGGAACTCTTCCAAAGAGTGGAGGAAAAGAAAAATGCTTTTGAAGATTGGAGGTTTGGAGATAGTAAACCAAGGATGATGGCTGAGCAAGAAAAAAGGAATCTTTGGATATCCTCCATCACAGAAAGTAAGATAAACAAGGAAATTATCCTTATGATTTTGTCAAGAACAGATGACTGTAGTTTAGTAATCTGTAAGAATTTTGCCAAAAAAAGGAAGTCTTTTTAATGCAGAAAAATAAAAATTTATTCCTGTCCTGATACACTTAGAGATCTCCTAAACACTGCAGTAGGGACTTGACATGTAAGTATTTGCCCTGATGGGGTGCTCCTTTCTGGGCAAAGATGCAGATTGAATCAAAAGCGTCCAATACAAAAGATATCTTTGTAAATACAGCTATATTTTCTAAAGATAAAATCAATTTTTATTTCTGCTTTTTCAAATTTAATTTTGTAATTTGAATGGGCACAGAGAAAAGCCTGGTCTGTAATCACATCTGAAGTGTATGTAAGGTAACATCAGTACAGAGGAAGAGACGTATTGGAACCTTAAAGTAAATTGTTCCTCATATAAAATTAAGTTTAATCCTTGGTTATAGCCTTCTTGGAGGACAGGGGAAAATGAATTTTCTCTGTCTCTTACGTCTTGGAAAATTGTATATGTTACAGAATTGACTTTTTTTTTTCTGAAACACAAAAAGCCTTGTTACTTTAAAATGGTAATAAAACACCTGTCAGTTTTACAAAATGCAATGTACCTGGTGCCATCCTGTTACCAGCACCAGGAATTTTGATAAGGACAGTTTGGAGTCTTGAAGCAGACATATCACCACCAAATAATTAAACTATGGCTAACATCCATTCAAATCCAAAATTCAGCAGGTCACTATGTCTTTCGTGTCCCCAAACATAGCTTCAGTAGCGGATTAAAAGGCATTTTTTCAAACATTTTTCTGGCTCAAAGGACATTAACAAAACAGAAAATTTAAATTGCTAGGTTAAACAGTATTACAGTTCTGAGTCACCTGAACTTTTCCCCTTTATGTTTGGTGTTTTGGATAAGATCTGAATAAATAAAGAAAACAAATCCAGGTTTATTTAGTTAATATGGTATTCCCTCACCAAATGTACACAGTATGTTACACTTGAAAGGAAAAATATTTGATGCATGTTTCTGTAATAGGTGATTGTGCCAGCCTGTCTTAATTGATGCAGTTTTCCTGCTAGCTACAGATAATTCTTTTGTTTAAGCGAGTAATCTAAGATCTGGGCTGCGAAAGTAATTTTACATCTCTGTACTTCTGCTACCTATATATACTTCCTATAAAATACTGGGCAGGCTGCTGCAGAGAGAGTCCTCAAGCATAATACATGTTGTGTACTTGTTATCCATTTGTCTCGTGGAGTTATTACTGCAGGTGTTCATGCAGCCTCACGCTTTGGTGCTGCAGATACTGAGAAAGCTTCTTGTTCAGAAAAATCGAAGGGAAAGTGTAGCAAATGTGCACAGGTGACTACTGTGCTGTGTAGGATACTACAGGGATGAACTTTGAATGGACATGAGCACGGTCCCAGCTGGGATCAGAACAGCTGCTGGCTTCAAAAGCAGCGGTGACCAAGGTTCTCCACGCTGCCAAACCAAATGCATTTTCTGGAGCCATCAGCATTGCCATGTGCCACAGCATTTTCTTCACTGAAGAATCAGTGGCTTTAGCTGTTCCCACCACTCTGGGCTTGCACACTCCTGGGCTGCTTCTGATCTGTGTGAGCTCCAACATATTGTCCAGCATTTTTCTAGTATGCATCTTCCCAGAACTACATCCAGCCAGTCCTGCTTTTCAGTCCTTGGTATCATGGTACCTGCTGTCTTAAAATGTCTTAGCTCCTGAGGTTCAGCATTTCCCAAGGAACATACTTTATGTACTTTTCCCCTTGCACTTACTTTATGTACTGTTCACTTCAAAATGTGGTGAAGACAAAGCTTTTCAAGGCTTTAAACAATCATCATTTAGACAAGCAAATCTCAGTTAAAAATAAAGAAAGTCCATGTACCGTTCGCTGTTCTGGAACTTTCTCTAAATTTGAGTGGTTTAGGACAAAATCAGATATTTTCAGGAAGTGAGGGGGAGGATAAATGTAGAAGTTAATGGGCATTATTAAAAAAAAAGGTGGGGAGGCACAGGTGGATAAGTAATTTTCTGAAAGACATTTATCTACAAACATGCCATATACATCTTTGTGTAACTGTTTGCAGCTCTCTCCAGCAGCCAAGTTCCCCAGTTTACATGAGAAATAAGACTAAAGTTGATTCTTTTAGTACATTGCATTTCTGGCATCTGACTTTAAATACAAATGTTGTAAAAGGTGGTCTTTAAATTATGATTGTTGTCATAATGTTGTGGCAGCTCATTTTAGTTCTGCAGTAGTTCACAGTATGAAAGTTTATTAGGGCTACAGAATTACTTGATCACACTACTCAGTAATCATATTTAATATCTGCTTATACCTGTGTATAATGACTCATTTTCTTCAGTGTTCCATTCCAAAGGTCTCTTAGAAGTAGTGAGCCAAGAAGACACTGAAGAGTGAAATATTTTCCTTTAATAATGACAATTTAGTTTTTGTATGTATTGTGGAGTTAGTGTATCTGCAATACACAAACATTACAGTACTTTCGTGGACCTAGTGCAGAATGTGTGTTTTGTGACAGTGGCTGTTGTATTATACTACTGACAAAAGTAAGGCAGGCACTCACATTGGCATTGATGAATTCTGCTTATGTAGTTGCTGCAAAACATAGGGTCCTCTGTGAATGGTCTGGGTATTTACATACCAAATGTCTCAGCATTACTAGACTACCTGTTATACCACACTCAGCACAATGTTATCCAGGTCTTTGTCTCTATGTTTTCAAGTACTAATGTTTTATATTCCTTTCCTTGCCATACTCAGGATCTTCACTGTGTGATTTTTCTCTTCTTCCTACTATGTTGAGAAAAGATCAGGCTATATTAAGTTTTTCCCCTTGACCCACATGGGATTGACTCTTTAGAAGACCTGCTTCTTCTGTGTTGGGCTTTTCGAAGAGTTTGAGCTGCTCTGTGAAGATTGAGGCTTTCTATGCAAATGCGAGAGAAAAAGCAAGATGCGGAAATAACATTAGCAGGTGACAAATAGGGAGGGAGGAGAGGTGGGAGCCTGGAGATTGCCAGGATGCTGAAAGCATGAAAAGATCACACCCAGTCAGAGCATTACATCTGCAGACCTGCTTCTTCCTTGGATGTGTGCTGTATCAAACCCCCACCTGGCTGTTTAAGCCCAAAGTCAGCCACTGCTTGCTTTCCTGTGGCCCACTCTCTGACATCTTTGCAAGGCAGCCTTTGCAATAGCAGAGGGTTGACTCTTCCCCTTCGCAGCCAGGGGCTGTTGGGCCCTGCGTGCTTTTGAGATGGCATTTTCCTTGTCACGGTCCTTTTTATCTCTAGGCTGAGCAGCTTGCAGCAAACGAGAGAAGTGAAACTGTGTGACTTTGCTGAAGGACCACGTCATCTGGTCCACTTGGCTTTCATAGAATCATAGAACAACCCAGGTTGGAAGGGGCTTGAAAGATTCTCGTTTTCCTTTCTCCATTGAGGACCCTTGTTACTTCGAGCTACATCAAGTGTAGCTGTTTGGAGCAAAGGCCATGTCTGTCATGCCCATGTTGTCTCTAAGGACAGTAGCATGTTTGTGTAATTTTAAGAAAAAGGGGCTCTCTTAACTGAGAAACAGTAAGCGTTTAAAAAGAAGAATTCCTTGCAATTTTAGATCGCCATATACAAAATACACATGAATATATATGCTTACAGTATTTTATGTGTAAATCATTGCTGGAATAGATAAGATTCTCTGCTCTTTCAACTGAAGAGTACCTCTTCAGGGAGGCCCACAGAATAAATTAATGAGAGTGTTAAATAATTACATCATCCTGCTTCTGATAGGCCAAAGGAAGGTGTTCAAGATAAAGTGCATATGGTTCTAACAAATTACATAATTTATCATTATTAAGAGAAATAACTTTCAGATACATTCTCACCTATTAGCTGTCTTACTTTACTTCACACCTTCATATGTAGTGAAAGCCAGACAAATGGTAGCAATAAATTAATATTTCCTGCCTTTTCAAAAGCTTCATGTAGCAGTGGTTGTAGGAGATGTTACGGCACAAAGAAACAAAGAAGACAGCATTTGCAAAGCACAGGCAGAAGTAAAATACACAACAGTTCTAACTTCTCAGTTCTGTGCTTTCCTTCACTTCCTTTCCCATTCTGTGTAGACAAATGGAATCAATTAAAATAAGGGAAATGTCTCCAAAATAATTTTCTCCACATTGATTCCAGCTCTAAAGAACTGGAATAACCTATGCGTTTAAAAAGCCAAATGCAGTTTTTCAACATTCTTTCCTGAGTAAAAATAAATAAGGCTACTGCTGCAACATTTAATACCAACGCAAATATTTGGCAAGGAACTAAAGTTATTGATGAGGTTTTGGTTCCATTTGAGTTGTATTAATTACTGTGTACCACACTGGTGTGTTTATAATTGCAGTAAAAGATAATTTCAAAAATTGCTGTCTATATTAATTTTAAAACAAACAAACAAGCAAAAACCATTAAAGTGACCGTAGTTAATATGAAAAATATTTATTATAAAGTGTGCTGTGTATAGCATATCCAATTTTGGGCATGGGGAGAAAAGGTAATGCTTCTCAAAAACAATAACCACTTCACTTAAATTTGCAATTGGATTGCAAATTGGTTGGCATCATCCAACAGGAAAGACAGTAGGTAAACAACTTATGACACTGTTGCCAGCTCTTAAAATAACCTTTATTCTTGTGCATTTCTGTTCTTGTCAGCACTCACTTAAGATGCATTTTATAGTCACAGTGCTAGAAAATATGAATGTGCAACTTCTTCATACAGATTAGCAGCCGTAAATGCAGTATGACTGTGGTGTCATAAGGGATTTTTCTTCCTAGTTAAGATTCAGCACTGTGCCCATGGGATACACCTGTCAACTTTCTAGGTGCAACTGGAAAAAACCCCAGATTTTTATATATATACATATATATGTGTGTGTGTGTGTGTATAGTATAAGTATATTAATAAACAGGACTTTTTCCTTTTTCTCCATAATAAACAACCATGAAAATGTACATGTTTATATATGCATATGTTTATATATGATCACTAGCTGTAATAAGGTAACCATTTCTTGCTTGCAAATTTGCAACAAAAGAGAGAAGATGGCTATGTTTATTATCTAGAGATTGGTATTTTTTCATATATTTATGCATGTGTGTATAACAACCTATATATATTTTAGATATGTAAATGCATTTAATATGTAATATGTAATATGTATCTTTTGTACATCAGCTTTAGTTATGATCATCATTTCTTCAAGAAAAACAAGAAACCATATTTACTTCTCCAGGGATGACCCTCTTGGGAGATCAATTTTGTAAAAACTGAGAACTAAAGAAATTGCCGTCTTACAGTGTTTTCATATTGTTATGCTGTGGTGGCACTTTTATGTGTTTAGGCCTGGCTTTGTCCACTAAGTTGACTCAACATAAGGTGAGAGTGTTGCACCCTCTCCTGTTAGGCCACTCCTGCTTTTGTCTGCCATCAAAATACACAGCAGCATGAAAAAAAAAATAGTTAGTTTGCTTTTGAGGGCAGAAAGGCTGCTGCCTAGCTACTTACCTGAGTAATTTTAGGGTACTCACTCTGAAATTTATCAGTGAGAGCTCACACATGCAGGTGGCTAGTAGTTTGGAGATTGGCAAGTTTGGCAGGATGATAAGGGTGAGTAATTCAGTGACAGTGAGAAAAAGTATCTTCATCAGGGCTCCGCAGGATTTGTTAGAGCTCATGGGTTATACGCCACACAATTACAGCTCTGTAAAGTACATGGGAAAAAGGGGTGTCTGGCCACCTTTGTGCTCAGAGTCAACACACCTTTGTGCTGCAGAGCCTAAGGAAGGAAAAATGTGGTGATTATTGAAGTAGACAGACATTTATACAGAGCTGTCAAGGAAAGATGCCATCATACTTTTCAGAGCACAACTATGCACTCTGAGTGAGGCAAATTCGAAAAAAAAAGTTAAAACCCGGTCACCTTATTTTCAGCCCTGCAGAAATAGGAGCAGTCACTTCTACCTCAACTGTGAGCTGCAAAGTAAAATCTCCATGTGGATAAAAAACACAAGGCATGCCACATACCTTCAGAAACCGAAGATGATAATCTGCCACTATTTTGCAAGTGATGGCAGTGGGTCTGTAGGATCTACTCCACCAGATGTGTCAAGATGGGAGGGCAGTCCCTAGGATTCAGGCTAGCCCCTAGGCTTCAGGCTAGCCCCTAGGATTCAGACTGCCTCCTAGGCCAGCACTGTCCCACTGCAATTCCATCTGTCACATGGCTTGGCATGGAAGCCACACATAACCTGCTCACCAGCCACAGGTGTCCCTGAGAGTCAGACACTGGCAGCCAGACACCTTTGGAGAGGACAGAGTTCAGAGTTGTCAATTTCACTGGATTTGCTGAAGTTTTAGGGTAATAGTTCTTTCAGTGTCTGCAGGACATTCAGATTTTGCTTTTATAATTCTTCTTAATTCTACTATTTAATTCTTACTGCACCTCCCCATACACATCTCTGATGCTCTGTAATACAGGGAAAACCTCTCCTACATGCTTTTTTCCCCTAATAGCAGTGAAAGATTCCATGAAGTGGCTAACTCCTGTGGTTGCTTCCTGCCAGCTATGACAAAGGATTAGTACTGTTTCCATATGAACACACAAATACCTAATAACCAGAGAATGGTTGGGTTACAAGATGGACCAGTGCTTGCTCTTGAGTGATTTCTTTTTCCCCATTTGTTGTCTCACATCTGCTGATAAATCCCATTCTGGAGCCGTAAGCCTTCTCCTGGATTCAGACAGAAGGCAACAGTAAGGTTTTCAAGTTCACAAGAAATAGCTGACCATACAGACTTGTACTAAATCTTTGAACAAGGAAAAATTGTCAGGTTTTGAGGGCTGGACCTGTCAGAACCAAAGTGCATAGATTTTCAGGCAGAATTTAAACATCAAATAATTCAGACGGAGCCGAAAAGCAACTTTTAAATTTCTATTTATTGTCTTTTCCTGATGACAAAGTGGTTCTTTCTTGCACATTCTTTCCTGGGGAATTTAATTGCAATGTGTTACCTAAAGAGGTAAATAAAATTCTGGGTAACCAAGTTGCTGAGAAACTCATAGAGCCTTTTTCCCTAAAAGTTTCCTGTGGTCAATGAAAATCCCCTGGCACTGACCTATGCACTGGCTTCCAGCCACCTACCAGAAGAGTAAATGCAGTGTACAAGCTACCAACATGCATGATGAAAAAAGAGCACAATAGGTAGTACTGAAGTCTGTAATTTGGGAGAAGGATCCACATCGAGTGCTTGCTGCTGAAGTGCTTTCGTTAGACGCAGCGTGGTGAGGACACTGTAAGAAGGCTGTTGTGGTTCGGAGGGTTAATGAATGTCAGTGTGTAAATACTGGTGCAATCCTTCTGCTGAGGCAGGGGATGTTTATAGATGGGAATTTTTCAGCAGCTATAAATGGAAGGTCTGTTTGTTTTGTCTAAAGCACATGGGAAAGGCTTGATCATAACTTCAGAAATTCAAGGCTAATGGCTTAAAAAAAAAATCCTTACGTTTCAAAGTTCAGCTTCCAATGCCATGGCAGAGGTTCTGGAAGGGAGGCAGCAGAGCAGGCAAGCTGCAGCAGCCCAGCAAAGGCCGACAGCACAGCACTGGTGGCTCTGCACTTGCTGAAGCGCCTGCACGCCTGCGGTTTGCTAAGAAAGCCGCTCACACATAAATCCGTGCTTTTATTGCATTCGAGTCAAGAGGTGCAGCAGTAGATAACATCACCTGTTGGCACAGGGACAGCAAACAGCAGCTCGTACCTTTCTCCTACAAAGCCATCTGCCCCGGCTGAATATGATTGACTGAGAAGTCACGTACTCAGTCTCATCTATCTCCCCAGTTGGGGGAGAAAAAAAAAATGCAATTCAGGTTTCAGCATTTTTGTAATCCCTCTGAGCCTCCCATTAAATTTGCTCTACAGTGTGGGAAAGGATTAAAGATTCTTTGGGCTCCAAAACACAGTATACAAAAATTAAGTACTACAGCATGGTTTGTGGTAAGGCAGCAACTAAAGTGTATAGCCTGCCACATAACCCAGAGCAGCAAGTTCTCTTTGACAAGTAACACTTGTTGACAGCTTAAAATTTCTGTTGGTAACACATGCCACAGTTGTGTATGGACTTTGTTTTAAATATTCTGTGTGCAACATATTTCATAAGTAACTTTGAAAATAATCAGTGTTGTTCATATGCTGTTACTAACTTAGCTCAGAGTGCCAAAAGAAGGGAATATTTGCTGGCAAGGAAAACTCGTGTTCCTTAACGAACGGCTTCATAAATGCTCCCTTGTAATAAATATTTCAAGATTAAAATCATTGCGTTACCAGTTTCAGACAAGGCTGTTTATCAAGATGAAATAGTTCATTTCCTAAAAGGTAGTAATATTCACATTTTATGTGAGTGTGAGCATAGATGAGAAATTTTTATTCAAGAGTGGCCAGGGTTTTTTCCCCACAAAAAATGGTAAACGGAAAATGCTAAAAACATTATTTCCCTAATTTTTTTACTACTTTGAGAGCCTGACTTGCTGGTAGGCTAAATTTGCACAGTATTAAATTCTACTAAATATACCATGCTTAGTGAAATTAAGCATCTAGCCTTTTTTGTCCTAATTCAACAATTAAATGTATGAACCATTTTTTTGTGAAAAGGACACAGAGCTACTGTGTACCCAGGCCTGAAGGAGAAAGTAGGGGCAAAAAAGGGTATAACAGATATTAAAAAGCAGACTTCAAAATCCCTACTTTTAAAAAATGTCTTCTGCTTTAATTACTCTACTTGCATGAAACTTCCTCCTTCCCCATCTCAGCTGCAGAGCCAAGAGCTGTGTGATGACTGCCAGCTGCACATCCAACCACAATTTACCAATGTGATGAGGCAGACTAGAAGGTGCTAAAGAACAAGAGGAATCAAAGGATCAATGTTGCATTTTTGTCATTTTTCACTTCCTCATTGCAATAGAAAGCACAAATACAGGAGGTCTGAATACCATCTTGTGAGCAAGAGGTAGTTCCAGTGTGTGTAAAATGCTGCTGCTGAACTAACAACTTGTGTTTCCACCATTTGTAAGGCAAATTAAATTAGGATTCCAAAGGAACTGGAAAATAATACCATGCCATGCAATTTATATCTAGGCTCTCCACCCAAAAAGCATAAGAAATATCTGCTGACTATATCCATATTTTTATTTTTCATTATATTCGTCTTTTCATTTTTCTAAACATAGTACTTGCTTGGTTTTTCTCTGTAGTAACTTCGAATGTTTATTTTTGAGACTTTAAATGGTATTCCTCAATGTCATTATTTCAGGATTCTATATATGGAGGTATTTTATGTATTGGTTATTTTTCTTAAGGTCCAGACAAGTATATTGTTTACAAAAAGAAATGTTTATACAAACAAAAATGTAATTGTGAAAAAGCTTAATATATGGGCTGTTCAGTTCTTGGGATTTTTTGTGCAGCCTAAATTATAACCTGTTTTCTTTCCAGTTTCAGCTTTCTGATATTTTGGTTTGATTTCAGGTTACCATTGGCCATATGTACTCCACAGAGAAATTGGTCATTGAGAGTCCGGGAAACACATAGCCAAGAGAAGCCTCTGATCCTGAAGCAACACTGGACCATCTTCAGCATCCCACAGTGCCACATACAGAAGCATAAACTCACTGCACATGTCTGAGCTTGTCTGTTCAGCAGAAGAAATGCCTGAGAGACTCAGTTTTTGGCAACCAAAGTACTATTTTCTAATGGGTCACATGTTCTCAGAGAAATGGCTGTGATTTATAATAGTATGTAAGGTAATCGTGGAATCTGTTTGCTTGTATGTCCCATGTGATGGAATAGTTCCTGCCCTGTTTCAACAATAAAACTTCATTAAACTACCTGTAACCAGATATATTGTTCTGCTGCTGACCTTGTCTCTCACTGACCATGAAAAATGTGTTAGATTTAAAACCCCTCACCCAGTTACTCAGTTTGTGTTGATCCTGTTGCATTTAAAAATATCCAGCATCTGAATTAAATTACTAAATCCATATTTTATTTTAAGTATTAAAGTCAGAGATGGACAGAATTTTCGTCTCCTGGACTTTGATACTTACAAATATCATGGGCTGCATTGTGTGGTTTTCTTGAAGAGCACCCCTTGACATTTCAGGAGGTGACATAAAAATTTCACTAGTTCTTTCTTTAGTTTCCAAGAGTTAAAAACCAGTCTTCTCCTACTTTTAACAATTAACAGATCAGAATAGCAGCATGTAAGACTTGAATTACTGAGGCTTGGGAGCTTTCAAATGTTTTTTCATCGCCAAGTCCTTTAATTTGTTGAGGTGCATCTATTAGCAGAAAGCTCCACATCACTTCATGAAAGATTTCCCTTTTTTACAAGCATCGTGAATTTTGGCAGAAGAAAAAGACCCTAACTGGAACGATAACTCAAGTGCTGTTAAGTCATGAAGTGGCAACAAGCTTTGCCTAGCAAAAGTGAAGCACTCAGTACAGCATTTTATTGGTTATTCTTAAATCCATAGAATGCTCAACACATTTAAGACCACAGATTAATAAAAAAAGCAAGCAAAACTTTTGATCAGGTTCTGCTTAAGTCATTTCTGTGCTTGAATTTGTTTTCTATTAGAAATCTACAGAAAAATTAAGCAGTGCAAAGCTATTTTAATGGCATACAGAAAAAAAGTCTCCTTTTATTTCAGTGAATTGTTGTGAGGTTTTTTTTAAGTAGAGAAACAGAAGCTCAAAACTAGCTCCATGACACTGTGGCCTTTAAAAACCACCCCTTATTTTTCCTGCTTTACAAAATTCATCTTTGTTTATGTTCTTCTGTGTTGTTCATGCTCTATGGAAATATTATTAAAGCAGTGTGTCCAATTAAAGTGTCTAATTTAGAACAAACTCCTATTCCTCACTGCCATTTAAAGTGTATTTTACTATTTTGTACAGTTACATTGAGATGTACAGTAATGCATTTCATATGGACAATACAGTGTACAGAATAAAATAGTGTGTACCTGAGACTGCAAATGTAGCCCCCTTCTCAATTTCAGATAAAAAGCAAATGCAGTAATAATTCTCCCCTTATTAGGTGTATAAGTATTGCAATGTAAATTGCTTTTAGTGAACATTTTATTAAAATGGAATTTAATTATTCTAATAGGTAATGTACATTAGATTCTGTATTTGAAATCACCATATTCACAACTGGATAATTAAGTGCACTTAAGTTAATGGTGAAAGTGCAGGGGAAGAAGGGTTTGATTGCTCTTTAAGCTTCCAGTGAGCTCACAGAAATGCAGTAACATCTTACACTCTTGGATGACACAGGCTTGGAAGGGCTGCCAGTTTTATACTGTACAAAACTTGGTCGCTAAAACAGTACATGTAAAATCCTTGTCTAAAACAGCTTAATTACTGGAACAAGCACTGCATGACATTTCAAGATCTGAGAATGTATGCTAGGAAGCAAAATAAACATATTTATAAATAGCATAGCCCTGATTTATAGAGGGAAAACTCCCTCAGTAACATTTTTACTATTTAAATCTATGTTTTCACCATGTTTACAAAAAAATAAGGGAACTCTTTCAATGCATAATCAATTCTTCCAAAATACCTTTCCAGTGAAGTTCTTTAGCATTGTTTCCAACAAGAACACATCTGTAAATGGTCCGTGCTGTCATACAGGCAGGCAGTCATGGGAACGTGAAATGTCTTATTAATTCCCTCCAAAGTATGAAGGAGATTAGTTCTCCACTAATGCCTGAAAACTCTGTTGTTAAGTTTTGGTGGTAGACAGAACACTACTGCAGTCCCAATTCATGCCATCTGCTCCAACCTTCTTTCTCAAGGTTACCACTCAGATTCTCTCTCCCTTACCTATTTCTACCTTCAGAGGAGCCGTAGTAACCTTCAGGTACATTCTACAGAGAGGACCATCAAGGGGAGGGGGGAGGGAAGGTAATGGGGCTCTTTAATTTCCCTCTGTCCCCAATCTATACTGCAGAGAGTAAGACAGCTGACTTCCTCAGTCAAGCACAAATTAGTTCTTACTTGAAATTACCGATCAGCTTATCATACAGTATTTATACATTACTTATTAGAAGCAAGATAAGAACGCCTCTGCTGCTACAGTCCAAAAGTCTGCGTAACACTATCTAACTTGCTAACAGGAGTGCAAAGCTAACAAAGGTAATACCACTTACTCCTCAAACCCATCACAGTCACAGCATTTTACATGCTTGTTCCCTGTTTTGGACAGGGCTGTATGTTTCCTTTGCCTGCAACATACATGTAAGTGCATGCTCAGTGTTAATTATGTGCACATCAGTTGTATGTGATTGGAAGATGCCTACAAATATGTTTCCCTTGTCTGACGTGCATTTTAAGGTATTTTGCCCAAACACGCCCAGTTCTGTATAAAAACATAGCTTGACAAATGCTTTATCATTGAAATCCTACAAGCTATGGGAGGAAAATATTTGTTAACTATACCTGGCTTAGGAGGGTGAGCCCAGTTGTAGGCTGGGATGACTTTAGTGTTGTGTTGGTGTCCACTTGCCCTGTTCTTGCTCCTGGCTAGGGATGTGCTCATCATCACCCATGGAGAGAGCGGACTGGAGAGCTGGCACAGTGGTCCAGCCTCGGAGCTGCTGTGCTCTTACAGCTGCACCTTCTGTGCTTCACCAGTTCCGTTTACGTTGCAATACTCATTAAATCTCTCTTGGCACGCTGTCAGAAGCTTTGTTGGATTTTGTCAAAGCAGTGTAAACAACAGGAATAGTTAAAACACAAAGGAATGATCCCGTGACTTACGTACAATGTCCACTATAATAAAAAGTATATATTTTTTCCTTAGAACAGAGCTCAATAAATATCTTTACTAAAGCTGCAATGTCTTAGCAAAACAAGTTTGCTTTTGTATTATATTAAAAATGTTTTTTTCCCGATCTCAACATTTCAGCAAACTACTGACCTCAGCAGTATGAACCAAAATTTGAGTGTTTGCCTATACTGAAGTTTGTCCGTACTTTTACAGGATAAACTTGGAAACACCACTCTGAAAGGAAAAAAGGAACCATTTGATTAATATTAGTAACTGTTCAAAGGACAGGCATTTCTGTTGCGTGAATTTTTCTGCAATTGAAAGCATGGTTTCAAAATGCCCAGATTTTCAGGAGGACAGCAACCCAACAGAGAAGCACGTGAACACTTTACATACAGTGTTGAAATAGGCAAAGAAGGATTTTAACTTACTACTCATTTTTCTCAAAAGGTATTTTCTATATAAAAAAACCTTCCAAGTTTCCAGGCATTAAAGGCAAAACTTTTACCCTCTAACACCAGCCGGTAGAATAACTTTACGGAGAAGCACCAGCCCCTCAACTTTACTTCCTGTAATGCAACATAAACGCGTCTCTCCCGATACCCAGCACAGACCATACGTACGCGTAAACAGAGCCATGAAAGAGCTGTGCACTCACTGTTTTCCTGAGTTTTCCATAATGATCTACAGTGAAATCCTGGCATTATTCAAGTCAGGACTATACTGTTCGCTTTGTTCCACCATTCTTAACACAGGCATGATTATTTCATACTCTTGGGAATATTTTGCTTGACAACCTTTATAAAAAGAAATAAGCTGTGCAGCTCTTTAACTGAGCATTTACGTTCCTACTTTTTTCAGTATTTTAGAATATAAGAATTGTGCATGAGGCCTTAATGCAGGAAAAGCAGGAAAAAAAAACAGAGAAGCCAGTAATTCTTCCAAAACTGTGTACTTTCTACAACTGAAAAAGGAAAAAATTTGGAACTCTCAAACCTGTTTCACAAACATAAGCACCTTCGAAAAGATTCCACAGCTTACAGAGATAATTAAATATGTTTTGCAAGAGATGCTTTTTTCTAAACTACTTACCTTTTTTACTGTTAAACCAGTATCTGCTGAAGCTTTGCAAGAGGGGGAAATGATGGTAATTAGTGCATTCAAGTAACTACTCTTCTGTGTTTGAGAAAAAGAACTATGGAGACCTGTGAAGAATGTACAGGCTTTCTATTGAAAGAGTACACCCTATAAATATTTATAACAGTCTTTGGCAATATGCTAATCCAAGGCAAGTAATTTTCCCTCTCTCAGAAAGAATCATGAAAAAACAATTAAGGTGATTTAATTACTGCCATGCACAGACAGCAGATTTTGAACTCTTGACAGATGAACATTCATCACAGTGCCATGTTATCCTAACCCCATAACACAAGACTCTGAACAGAATGGACAATTAAACCTAGATCATTTCCCTTACCTTCCTGCAGTACTTTGGGCTGGATCCAAATCCCAAGGAAGCCAATGGGAGCAGAAGCCAGACTTTCCAAGTACTGACTGAAAGCTCCAATTTTGAATAAAACAGAAGTAGTTTTCATGCAAGCTTACAGATCTTCATGACACTGAAGTAAATTTAGCTTCACAGGCCTTTTCTGAATCATTTAAATCTGAATTTAAAAGTAAGTGTACATGGCAAAAAATTGCTTAAGGAGGATTTAACTTTGATGTCCTTCACAGTTACCCCTATAGAGTTTCAACTATATTAAACTTTTTTCATTTATATACATCTATAAAACCATTTGGCAGCTATTCCTACCCTAAGCCCTTAATCCATGGTGGGGGAGTAGAAATCTGCATAAAATAAAAATCTTTGGAGCTGGAGTTTTTCCAAAAGTGCAAGAAATCTTAAATTTCTTATTTAAGTTAGGGGAGGGAGTATGTTTATGAGCACGTCCTCCAAAAGTTATGCTTTGAATCTTTATGAAATACATTAACAGTAATGCAACCAAACAGGAACAGTGCCTCACTTAACATTTTACTCTACCGGCCTTTAGATTTTAATAGAATTAAAACTACTTCATTTTGATTATATTCCTTTGAGAATAATGCTGCACTTATGCCATATGTCTCAACCTATGACCAAGTGCAGCAGCCCTGGGTTTTGCTGATGTGGGCTTGCAAGTCTTCGGTACGCACATGGTCCAGTTGGATTTTTACAACTACTGCCCAGTGTAATCTTTGATAAAGCCTTGCACTTCCATAGCCCTCAGTAAGCTCCGCTATGAAAATGCAGACAACTGTGAGTAGGCTGTCTTTGAACCCTGCTTTGCAAATCTATGCTTCTATAAAATCTTAAGAGCACAGAAATGTACTGTCTACCAAAAAGCGAGTATGTCTAATTCCCATCTAAAGGATTTCCCCTTCCTTTCACAAGAAGTGATTCTTAATAACAAATAAAAGCACTTTACCAGGTATCAAAGCACAAAAATGTTGTGCTTTAATTAACACAATTGGCAGGATTTTTGATTGGCACCGATTTTCTGAAGCACTCAGAAGATTTTACCGCCTAGCCTCAGCAAGTACTTCCTTGCATTTCGAATTTCAGGTCACACATCTGAAAAGCACATGGAAATGTTACCTGTTCTGGATGTTGATGTTTACAGGGGACCAGAGAATGTTTCCAGCTCTCTGTCAGTAAGCACAGCTGGCCAGGATTCTTCATGGGACAACCTCTGCCTGGACGCAGCCATCAGAATATGGCTGCTCCTTTAAATTCTGTTAAGGAGAGATCCTTCCCCTACTTTTTCTGGCTTCTTCTCTGAAGCAACTAATAAACAAAGCACAGAACAAGGAATGGGCTCCAGAAATCCCAAATATTACATTGTACTTAAATGAAGGATCAATCTTGACACTGTTAGGATTACACATCATCTTAAGAGCATTTCATTGATGCAGCAATCTGAAGAAAGGCTAATTCATACCAGGTTATCCCATGTAACATCCTGTAATCCTGTAATGCATGATAGACTTAAAACAAACTTGTGTAGGGAAGTAGTAGAGTTCACTGTTCTCCCTTAAAACCTTTTTGGAAAGGGTTCACACGTAACTTGGAGGACAACAGTACGAACTTCTGTTTGCCTGCACAGAGCTTTCCCTCTGTGCCTTGTCAAAGCAACTGATACAGTCTAACAGCAGAATGGTTTCTGAAGGAATTAAACACCTCCTTGGCTGTATTCGCACACTGTGGTTCATGTCCAGGCTTTTTTGGGAGGAGGGAGGACAGGCTGTGTTTCAGCAGCAGTGCGCACGTGAGCAGAACTGCAGGACCTTCAGTCTGAAGCTCCCTCTGCTTCACGTCTTTCCCCCAACAGACCCCCTGCTTTTAGCTCTGGGTCTGTTCCAGCCATCTCAAAAGGCAGGTTAGCTGTGGGCTTGAAAACATTCTCCAGTATGGGGACTTTTATAAAGAAGCTATTTTTTCTAATGTTCTCCTAATAGCCTTTAAGATGAATTACATCTTCAGAGGAAATGAAGACCTGAGAAATCTCACAGTATGCTCTGTTTCAAAAAAGGAAAATGACATTCCATGGTCTTACTGAAGACCATACATCCACGTCAGGGTGTTTGTCAGGGTGTTTCTCAGGCCGGGGTAATGTCTTATCTAGTCGTCATTAACAAAAAATAACCCACATTTTGAGATACTGTATCAAAAGAAAACAAGAAGAGTCAAAACTGCAGAAGAGCCAGAACAAAACTTGACCGAAACCCACCTATTTTCTACCCATGCTAGTAAAGCTCCCTCACACCACTGCTCCGCTCAAGATGCCTGTCACAAGGGGCTGTCAGGGACTTAAGAGGGCGATGTGCCTCATGGCTCTGGCAGGACAACAGTCATTTTCAGCTACAACCCTAAATGCTGCTTACGGACGGGATCGTCCCTGGTCAGGACACACACACACAACAGGGTGGGGACACAACCAGGTTGCAAAACTGTGAAGTTTCCTGTTACGTTTTGCTAAATAGGGGAAAAAAAATAAAAAAGATGTGTAGTGGTGAGCTTTATGGCTTTTTTTAAAACTTTCTTTTATTCTTACAAACCCATTTGCATTGGTAGATTTTGCTTAATTTCAAGAGTTGGGACACCAGTAGTAGTCAACCTCTAGGCTTGCAGTGCAAGAGTGAAGACTATAAAATCAATTCAAGTGTCCAGTGCCATAGAGTCCAGCTGTGTGCACAACAAAGTCCTTTCCCAGCAACATACAAATACAGAAAAATATGTAGCAAAAAAGCTGAATAAATTATAAATACTTGAGAAATGTGGTGCAAAATGTAACGTAAGGAGAGCTGAACTAAGGCACTTGTTTCCATTTGTTACTGAGGACACCCTCTCCGTGTCGCATCGTCACTCTTCAGTGAGAAGGGTCATCCACACCAGCAACTGCTCCTCAAATCTGAAAATACAGAATCGTGTACGAGACGGACACCATCGTCTACTCCACAGTGCACAACTCAAAGGTGTTACCAAAGTTCTCCTGATAAGCACAGCATCAGCAAATATTTTAACTCCTCCTTCGTCCCGGTTTTAGACTTGTCAGTTGTGTGAAAAGAAGTCGCCAGTCTATTTTAAGCAACAACATTTCTGCAGAAGTCCCTGTTGGCTGCTATTAGCCAGACGGGATCTACACGCGATCCTGGGGAGCGGTATCAAAGTGTGTTGAGTGACAGAAACCAGAGCAGCCCAGTCCAGCCCCAGATCCAGCCCCAAAACAGAGTGCCGGCTATTCAGAGCCGCCGCAGCCATGGCAAAGGTGGGACGGGCACGCAAGCCTGTCACGGGTTTGACAGGTGCTCACAACAGTGAATCGTATTGTTACGGAGTCCATTGAACTAAAAGAAAGTAACAAAAAAAGGACAAAGCACACCATTGCTGTCGAAGTACTGTGTCTTTCAAATGGATCTGAGAACGAGAAAACCGGGATCCTAAGTTAAATCTGTAGCGAACACGCCACCAAGTTTTCACACGACTAATCGGGTAAGTGGAGTCAAGCCCAAATCAAGACCTCAAAAATTCACTTCAAGAGGGGAAAAGCAAAGCCCACGCTCACTCAGTCTCCTTGCTCTCTCTCTCTCTCAAA
>VZTG01006785.1:400805-552702 GCA_013397845.1 Melanocharis versteri
GGTCCTGCCTGGACGGGCAACGCGGAAACAGCCGCGACGGGCGGCCCCGCACGTCCTCCCGCCCGCCGGGGGCCGCCGTTACCAGGGCGCGGAGCAGCGAGCAGCGAGCAACGCGCGGTGCTTTACGGGCTTGGAGCGGAGACGGGCGGCGGGGACAGGCGCCCCGCCGGGGTCAGCCCGCCGCCCCGCCCCGCCCCGCGCACTCAGGCCGGGGGGCTGCTGGGCAGGCTGCGTTCATGCTATAATTAATTATTTTTTATTGTTATTATTATTATTATTGTCATGGCCGTCGTCGTTATTTAGGCTTCCGCCCGCCGGAGATTCCCCGAAGAAAGAGGCCGGAGGGTGAGGATTAAGCAGGAGCCCCCCAGCCCCAGGCTGGCATCGCCGAGGAGTTCCATCCGTTCAGGGAACGGGAGGCGGTAGGAGTTGAGCGGGACCGGGGCTGAGCCGCCGCCCTCCCCGCCGGCCCGCGCGTAAGAAGGGCTGGGTGCTGCCCGTGAGCCGCGCTCGTCTGCTGCTGGGAGTTTGTGAGACCCCCCGGCTTCTGTGTGTAAATCAGTTTCCGCCCATCCTAACTGCAGAGAAAATCTTTGGGACCAGAGTTCGAGGACAAAACCCCAAAGGTAAAACAAAATCCAAAGGCATTAACTTTTTGAAGTACGATATGTTTTGTAAGCAAATCTCTGTTTTTTACCCACAGCCGGTACTAACTGTACTGTTAGTTGTGTAAAACCAAGTCCAAAGGCCCAGGAGGCACACATATGTTCTTAAAAACGCTTTTAGACGGTCAGGCTATCTCCGAAGTTTCCAATTAAAAACAAAAAATCAAGAAGGAAAAACAAAATACAGACATTGCCCCTTAAATAAATAAAGAGAAGTAGAATCCCTCTCAGTTTTATTTTGTAGGCATGACGCATATTAAACAGCATCCTTATAACAACATGTTTTTATGAGTAGGACGAGGTCCATATCTGAGAAGTTTCCAAACTTGGTTCTATACTTTGTGCTTGCCACGGCTATTGTCTGGGGTGATTTGCACGGATGATTACAAAAATACTACATTACTAAACTTCCCCCCCATTCTTTTTCTCATGGAAGAGGCACCGAAAAGCATATGCACACAACCCAGTGCTTTTTGAAGCAACATACTCCCACTATGGATTTAGCAAGGAGGTTTTTTGTTTGTTTTGCATAGGTTGTTTTATTTTTAGCATCAGTCTGGTTGCCAAAAAGCAGCCTCCCAGTGTGAGTGAATACACTGCAGTTCAACTGAGTGTGCAGTCTGGGTCTCGCAGAGGCATGAATGTCAAAGCAGCAGAGACATCACCAAACAGTTCTTAGCAGACACTGCTGTGAGGATGTTCTTGCTACACCTTGACGGAAGAGCTGAACAGCGAGCAGATCCTTAGGATGGCGGATAATCTGACTACTCAACATTTGTTTGTTGTTTGGTTTAGGGCATTGTAAGAGGAGGAACAAAGGGCTAACATCCTGGCTGGCGCCCGCTGTGCTGATGGCAAACATGATGAACACCAGTGCCATCAGCTGCTGATCACCAGCTGTGCTGGGAGCTGCCACGTTCGGGAGGCTGTTGGCTAAACCCTTCATGGGAGCATTCCTTTGCCTTGTCTGCTCCAAGGGAGCTGGCGTGCCACCACGTCAGCTCTTTGAACCAACCAGCCTCAACTGAATGGTGCTGGACCACAGAGCGTGGGCCTGCGTTGCTCGGCTGAGCTCTGTGGTGCAGCACAGGAAGGAGGAGCACAGTTGTCCTCTTCCAGGACGTGGCAGCAAACGTGCTGGTGTCACCTGCTTTCGTCATCACTCCAACCTGCTGGTGTCTCTAGCAGGGCAGCGGACGGAAATTTTGGGTCTCTCCCAAACACTCTCCTGTTAAGTAACACTCACTGTGATGAAAACAGGTTGCAAGCACTTTCTTATTTGTGCCTGGAAGTGAGACCTGCTCACTAACCTGTCTGAGGCTTGTGGCACCTCAGATTACCGAGCTGGAAAGGAGAAAAAAGAATAGATGATGTGTAGGGTAAGGGTGCATAGTACTTAAAATATGTTCTTACCCTTTCCTAAAAAAATACAATGCCGCTACTTTACTTTCTTGAAGTGTTATCTATTATATGGTGAGGAAAGCAGAAATTAAGAAACCAGCCCTTACTTCCTCATGTGGAAGCTATCCCAGCTTGCCAAATCATTAACAAATGTTTTAAGCAGCGAAGGGAAAAAATAGTGCCATTTGCTCATAAGGCAAAACCATTTGGACTACTAGAAATTTCAGAGTAATGTGAAAGGTTTAAGCAAAATAAGGGACAGCAAAAAGAGAAAACTGTAAATATTGATAAAAGCTAAGTAGCATGGTAGCAATTAATACACATTTCTTATATGCTTCATAACTCTGGGAGACAGGCCTGCAAAAAGAACTACAATTCATAGAAAATAAGCAAAAGCAGTTAAGGCAACATGAATCCATATTGCAGGAAAATAATTAAAATCAGGCAGTTTACAGCATACAAATTCATATTTTAAACAGGAATAAATTGCTACCATTTTGAAAGGAATAATTTGAAATCAGATAAACCTTTAGAACAGATACTCAACTACACAACAAACTCTGCCAGAGGACATTACTTAAGGAGGCATTTGGTGTTGTCTTACGTGTTTTAAAATGGCTTCTCCTAAAAGAATGGTGCAACCCGGGTCTCAGGCTTCTAGGTACTATTTACCACATTTGCTATTAAAGAAAATGTTGTGATAAAAGCAGAGGGATTTCCTAGTGAAAGAGAGATAGCATTATTAGCAGCCATCAGGCTTTTTGCATTCCCTGAGTTTGGACAAGATACGTTTAGTGTTATCCACCACACACTTGATCAACACAGCCCTTTCTTTCATTTCCCTGCTTCTTGTTTCACAACAGCCCACCTTGACCCGATCCTGCAATCAGCACACACATTTTGCAGAAGCATTTGCATCCTAAGATGATTACTGAAAATGACATTTAAAAAGAAGAATGTGAAAATCACTGGTAAGCAATCCATGGTCTTGCTTTTCAGTTCTTGCTGATTGCATGGGAATGTATTTCTCAGGACTCATTAGATCAGGGATTTTGGCTTGGAGCTATATTTGATATGGAGCTTGATAAATTTGGTCAAGCTGCTTGGATCGATATTTGTTGTCATTTGAACAGAAAATTAACATGAAAATACTTGTTTGCAGACACCCAGAGTCAAGTAACTGGAGGATTCCGTGGATTCAACTCAACCACACAATGTAAAACAAAGACCCATTCAAATACTGTTCATAATTTCTTTTAATGCACTTTTAATAATACCTTCAACTTTCAAACCCGAAGCTAGCAGATTTTCCGGTCAGTCCAAGGGAAAGTATTCAATTTTTGGATGTACCTAGTTCAAATATGCCAGATCTCTCCAATTTCCTACTTATGGGTTTTCTAAGAAAATCTCCCATGACAATAGCTTGTCGGAAAATGTGAATGAGTCATAACTCCTAAGCCCTATGAAACAATTTACAGGGATTTAGAAATAGGCAGGGATTATCACAGTTCACACACAAAATTAATAACGCCTTTATCGAATGCTAGCAGCATTCGTTCAAACAATATTCTTGCTTTGCTCTTCATCTCGGTTTTAACAGTCATGTTTCTTGTACAAAAATGCCAGCAAGGGTATTAATAGCCTCCTCAATTATTAAAAAAAATAAGATGCTCTCTATCCCATATGAAATTCTAGCTTCTCTGTGTTTTTAATAAGGATGGGATTTCAGTTTACTATGTTTATGAGGATGGTCAAACACTGAATGAAAAACTCAGTGAGTCTATACAATATAAATAGAAATTATTCAGAAGTTAGATTATTAGACCTAATTTTCTTCTTTATGCAGGAAAACCAAGCAGCTGTACTTCAAAAAGACATGCATTAGGTCCGTAATGGGAAAAGTACTGAAATGGAAACAAAAAGATGGAAGTGATTACTTTAATTTCCAGATCTTAAATACAAAGATTTAAATCTGATTTCTGCAGGATGCCCAGCAAGCAAAACCCTTTAGAGCTTTCAGTCTCTCAGACAGCCCTTTTAGAGATCTCTGCTGTGTAGTTTTTCTTGTGTCTCAGCAGACTTTCATCTGATGTTCCTAATGAGATTACTTTAAATACATGAAAATACACTTACTCAGTTTTCCTGAACTACGGCGATGGCTGTGTTTCCTATAATGATATTGAATATCCTTTTCAATTACTAATACAAAGTCTTTGGCAGTAAGGCAAGGAATGTCCCTTCATTTGGGTGAAATGCTGACCTCCTTGAAGGTGGAGTTTTGTCATTAATTTCAGTAGGTCCAAGATTTCCCTACATCTAGTATAAAAATCAAGGCCATCATTCATGACAAGTAAATATATAGTAATGGCACAAAGGATTCTAAATTTAGAATGAAACTGGTATTAACTGTGACAAAACCATGTTGCACAAAAACTTTCCATTCACTAAGATTTCAGAAGAATTGCTTTTATCTTGTGGTTCGAAAAGGTGTTAAGATTGGTTTAATACCTTTGGTATTTATAAGGTATCCATCTAAACTTTTTATATTCATGTGGTACACTGAAAATATTAAGCCATTTGTCAGTCTTAATCAGTAAATTATATGGTGATAAAACCCCCCTCCCATGTACAAGCTGTCATCCTGCCTTCCTTATAGACTGTTGCTGCATTTCAACAATTTAACTCAAATAAACAGTCTCTGAAAAGGAAAAGTTCAGACCAGTGAGAAAAAATGGTTTCAGCTTCCAAAGTGTATTCACAGCATAGGAGTTGAAAAGGGTTTTGTTTTATGGGTTTTGTTTGCTTTAATGCGGATCTCCAGAAAGTTGCAGAACCGCGTCTCTTTCAAAAGTTTCTGATGAACACTAGGATCCGGGTTCTCACATGTAAAACCTCTATGTTTATGTGTGGTTTTGTTTGGTTGTTTTGGGGTATTTTTTCAATCTAGGAAAAGTATAATTTGATCAAATTCTTGCCCTACATTATGCTAGTGGACTGCTTTGGACTTCAGTGAGGAAGAAGTTCAATCTTATCCAGAGTAGGTTGATATAAAGGACATTCTACCTCCAAAAATATTGCTAAAGTATTAAAATAATTAACTTTTCTTCTTGCCTTCTTCCTTAAGTTGCTGGATTTTGCTCCTGCCCTGCCACCTAGCAGCCTGCCTTTGGAAAACATAACCCAATGTCTTCTTAACATTCTGTAAGGAGACTTATTCAGACAGAAGATGTTTACCTCTTGTCTAAGGACACTCAGAAATTCCAAATGCTTGACATACCCTCCAAAATTAACTACTGGAAAGGATCTAAAACGTGACAAAACAACACATCTCTAGATTACTTTTTTGAGATGTTAGCACATGAATATTACATGTCTAAGTCATTACATTCCCCTCCCCTTTTTTTCTCCCTCTACAGCATTAGATTTTTTAACTCATTGGAAATGCAACATGAAAATGGAAAACAACATGAACTTGTACCCACATTAATTCTGTTTTGTCTTTTTGTGTTTGCCTTTGTTACAAGCAGCAAGGCGCATAGCTCACTCAAAATCAATAGTGGCATGAACTCATTTGGTCTCTCCCAGGACAACAGAATTTGCCAGCTGGTCAGAAGGACCTTCATGACGTTGGCTGGCAAAACCTTGCTGGTCTTTAGAGTTGTGTTTGACGTGGCACAATGGAACGCCAACCTGACCTCATCAGCTCAGCTACCTCCCTGTCCTTTGGGAAAACAGAGTTGTGCAATCTAGCCTGTTCTAATAACTCCTGGCAAATGCAGGCCAACCTTTTCAGTCCAGCAGTCACAGCTGGGTGAGTTCTACATCAGTTCCATTTCTTGGGTTAAAACGGGAATAGGCTTCTAAGCAATCTTGGTGTATAAACGCCACATTAAAATTTGTTGGCTTGAATGTGTTTTTTCACACTGTCAAAAAAGGAATAAATTCAACCCTGTCTCTCTGCATTTTCCCAGACTGCCTGAGTTACAGTCAGTTCTCAATAGCTCAGCTATGATACCAGATAGCAAAACAGGTATCTGATAGAGTATATCCGGTAAAAGAGAGAGAATGTTTATCACAGTCATTTATATTGATTCTCATGACTTATGAACATCATAACTTCAGTTGATGTATATATAAACCAGCGACTAGGAATTTGTAACACAATACTGTGCTGCTGAAAGCACACAAGGAGACTTCAGAGTTGAATTTCAGTGAATAAAATAGATTGTGTAGTGGGCTCAACATAGAGAGATTTGCTTTTCTAAAGAATGTTAATAGTTTCTACAGTAGGAAAGAAAAAAGCAGAAATACACGCTGCTTTAATATTAGTGTGCCATTCTAATAAGTGAGCCTGTACTTGAAAACTCTTAAGTGCATGGGCAAGAAACAGGACTGCATGATAGAGCCTAACCCTGTAACAGCAAAGAACTGGCACAATAGCTGCCATTAACAGTACACATATAAAAATTGCTGAAATAGCCATCTATGAATGCAGGGATGCTTAGTCCTGCATCACCAGAAGGAAAAATAGAAAGAGAGTTTTCTATTTCATTGACTATAAAAGCAGTTAAAGTCCCACAGTCCCAGTGAGTTCAGTTCCACAGCTTCAGCACCTTCAGCAGGAAAGGCAGAAGAGAAGCTCCATCTGGTGGTGTGGTTGATTGTCATTGCTTTTAATTTTCATCTGATTGCAAATAAGCAACAAAATGAAAAATTGAAATAACATGTAAAAGATCACCTGTCCTGCAAATGGATCCAGTGTTACCTAACACTTTAAAATCAGAAAGCATTCTAAAATCAGTATTTTCTATTTGAAGCAAATCAGAGTTGAAGCTTTTCAATACAAGGCACACATGATCCTGTCAGGGTATTAATGTAACAAACACGAAAAGTGTGCATTAGCACACTTCAAGAGGTGACCTGCTGCAGCCTGGGGTGGGGAGAAGAGAAGGCAGGAATCGCTGGTTAAAGGATGAAGGAGGAAGAGGTGTGTGAACATGAAGTCAGGCTTGCTGCTGCACCTGTCATATAAAAGTAGTATTATTATTATTATTGTTGTTGTTGTTGTTGTTGTTGTTGTTATTGTTATTATTGTTATTATTGTTATTACTACTACTACTATTTGCAAAGAACTGCTGAACAAACTGCAGCAATGCTGGCGGTCAGGTAAAATAATTTGACCTAAGCTTACAAATAATTTTAGCAAGTATTTAATTCTAAGTATCTGTGTACATGATTTCAGCAAAGTCACTGATTTGCGGGATTGGGAGTCATGTTCCCGCAAGCTGAGGTTATAAAATGTTATAAGCATCGTAAAATACAAACCTTATTGGGTAGATTATACTAGGTGGAGCCACTGAAGTTCTATGCTTACTTTCACGCACAAATCCATGTCTGCTACTGCTCCTTCAAGAACCCATGGCAATTTCTCTCAAGACATGAACCTAGTCCAAGTTTGTGCTAAACAACAGCAGTTTTAAACAGATAGACATAAACCTTGTCCTGCAAACTCAGGTAAATAAAATATACTTTGTCTACTCTTTTTTAGTGCCTACATTTCAATGGGAAATACGCTGCATTTCATCAAATCAATGTATCATTACTGTTTTTCTAAATAGTAGAACAGAGCCTAATATTAATTACCCACAAAAAATCCATGTTAAAAGAATGATGGGAATACAGATTCAAGCATCAATACACTAAAAATTGCCTGAAGTCACATTGCCTTTATAACCTTAATGCAGCCCTTTTTTATTTTTTTGAGCCCATCATTTAGGTTACAGCCTTTAATTATGCATTTTTAGGCCATTTTTCTTTCAGGACTGTCTCGTTAAGCACACAAGATAGACAGCTACTCAATGGTGCTGTCACTGCTTTCCTCTACATTGCTCAAAGTGTAGCTGCAGGCCTGACTTACTGAACAGTATTCCAGTCCTGCTCTGGAGATGTGATTGGATTTCCTCACGAGATCCTCCATTGTGCTCAGCACCACAGTATCTTGAAGTGCTTCAGAAACAGTAGACTACTGTGAGATGAGGTATTCCTGATTTTTAGCATTAGAGAGCTGAGCTGCGGAGAGGTCAAGGTAAAAGGTGTCCTTTTATTCCAAGTGCTCATTTTGGAAGTGTGCAGCTTGACTTTTGAAATTGCTTATAAGAAGAGAAGATTTTTCATGGACTCAGCACATCACTCCTTTTGATTTCAGCTAGAACTCAGTACCTCTGAAATCTGACTGCTTGGGTTATTGGGGTAGAAAATTATCGATATGCTTTAGGTAGCCAAGTTAGTTTGAGCTATTTGCATAGCACTGCCAGGTGCTTAATGTCTGGAGCAGCAATAAAATTTAGTCCCTTTAGGCTAGAAAATCACTTTTGTCTGTGGCAGGGGCATCCTTTTTCTTCCTGCATTCTTTGTAATTGGAAGAAAGTGAAGTCCAAGTCCTCCGGCCATGTAAGTACTATGTGATCATGGCATTAAAACTTTACCAAAGAATGTTATCGTGATTCATATCACCATGAATTGAAATTGCAACCCTAATAAAGTTCTTTTAGACTTTTTGTTCCTACTTGGCACAATTCAGGGCAGTTCCTTTTACAAGCCATCTGCAGATAATACATAGTTCAATACATTTTCGTACAGTAAATATTTAAGAATAAGTTTAGCAAAATATGTTTCCTTTGCTGGTATCTGGACTACTAATCTGCTGTAACTCTGCTTCTGTCTCCGTTTTCATATCCAACTAAAACAAAAAGACAAATCCCACATGTCTCCTATTTCTTTTCACTCCCCAACTGAGGAGACATTTAAAGGCTGCTACTTCCATGATTCAGTACATCTTTTCTAATGTCTCTGTAATATGATAGACTGTGAATGCAACCTAATGGTGCCAGAACTGAGTTGTTTATCTTTTTACTCAGTGAAGCAGAAGGGCTCACTTCAGTTTGAAAATACTTCAAGAAGAAGTCACACTGTAAGGAGTTCAAAAACAATTCAGTTGAAAGAAGACACTTTGTTTTCTAAATAAAGATGTTCTTGAAGAAGAAGTGGTGCCATTCACACCCTGCTCCGTCTCCTATCCAAGAAACAGAAGTGTTTCCTGTGCCTGAGCACAGTTAAAGTGAACAGAAAGTTTTCACTGCCCTACGTTACCCTCTTCCCAACAGCAGTAAGTAGATCACTGCCCACTCATCCCACTGGACGTGTTGCTTTGATTTCTGGTAGTTAATGTCCCTCTTCCCTACATACCACTATTTCCAAATCACCTAAGCAGTACTACCCAGACCCTTTCCATCTGAGCATTTAACTTGCAAATCTAAGGATAACTCCACAAGACCAAGATTAGCCAGACCAGTCTTAGGGAACCAATATTTTGAGCCCTGAGTTATCTTATGAATTGTTAATCAGGATGGAGACACGAGGAGGAGCAACTTAGCACCCAAGGGGGATTAATGAACTGATGAACTGAGCAAGACTTTTAAGAGCAATGGATTAATTTTCATTGTAAATATTGAACGGATTCAGTGATTAAAAAAAGCCAAATTACCTCAAAGACCTATTTCAAGAGTAATTTTCTCTCCTTTGCAGTTTTCCTTTTTTGCCCGTTGTCCTTGAAGATTGCATTTAATTTCACCTAATTTTATATGCTGTTTTCCAGTTACCCTGGCAAATGAAGAAAAAGTGTCATTTTGTATTTCTCCCACAAGAAGTATGCATTCATTCCCCAACAGAAATCACTTCCTTCTCGCTCCAATAGCAAAAAGTTTATCTTGGCCAAAGGCAGAGTGTTTTTATTTAACTGTGAAGCCTGTCTTACTTTCAAATTTGAAGATTAATGACTCTGTGCAAAATTCTGTGTCTCTTTCCTGCCATATGTTCGGGGGGGTGTCTTGTCACTATGGTTTACAAATGAATCCATGTAGTCATCATTTCTTAATTCATGTTACAGAACAGGAAGAACCATAAAGTTCTGTCACTCAGCTGCAACAAGATGCAATTCACCTTCTTTATTTTTCACATTTAAGTGCAGTGGATAAAAGCAGCGAGGTGGTCACCTTTCAGTATGTTCAGCAGAGAGCTCTAATCCTCCAGGCAACCAGTGAAATCTAAAAGTTCATTTGAGATGCCATGTCTTCACACTGATCCAATTTTTGCTGTTTACTTGATTTAATGGATGGTGCAGTTTCTTGTCTGGATTTTTTGCCTAAAATAAAAATCCAGGCATGTACAAATGTTTGCCTGTTCCTTAACGTTTTACTGAACAAAGCAGCAACTTTAGAAAGAAGTTAATCTGAGTGCAACCTGCTAGCAGGCAGAATACAAAGACACAAGCTCCAAAGATGAAATTAATTTTCCTTCCCATCGTTGCAATCAGCAGCTGATTTTGTGTGAATGGGTTGTACAGGCAAAGAGCCAACTTTCAGTGGCAGAGCTTTTATTCAAAATTTTTTTTCAAACACTTAGGCATGAAAAAATAATGGAGGAAATTTCACATTTTCCCCAGTTGTTTGGATGAAACTGCATTTATAGAAAACAGAATTGTTTTAAATTCACCAAAATTTAGGTTTAAACCAAAATTCACAGATTGCTGTTCTTTCAAAGTAGCATTTTTAATATTTAATTCAAAATATGGGCTTAAAAAAAGAAATACAAAGACCTCAAAGTCATTCTGGCTGAAAAGAACCCTAAAAACTCAGATGATAAAAAAAAAACAAACAGTAAATGAGAACGTGAGTATGAACATTCTAGGGAAGAAAATTAGAAAAAGGAAAGCAGACTAGAACAGGCTGCTTGCATAACATCTTAACTGTGTATACCTTCCAGGAAAGGTGCTTGGGAAGCCTCCAGTCTTCAAAATCATGGGGGCCAGAGGAGAAAGATAACTTCGTGTCTGTAGTTACGGCTTCAACTCATATATACATGCACACTTCTATGTTTATACTCTTATCTGTGCTCCTGGGTTCTCATATTACTCTCACGTGTTTATAGTCAAATATATGTGTGTATTTACATTAATTTGATGGCTATCCTTCACCTAATCTTTTAAATACTTCCTGAACAAAACTTGCTTCCATTGTTCCTATGAGCCAGTTTAACATTGCCATAGTTGGAAGGTGAAGGCAGGGAGAATATTTTTAGTGGACTTCTAGGCTGAAACTTTGAATCTTGCTCAAATGAATGAAACGTACAACTGTAATTTTAAGCTTTTGATAATGCCACACTGGTCCCTAAACATTTAGATTCTGCTGAAAATACTACTCTTACCAGGGAATGTGAGTTTTGTTTGTTTGTGGGTTTAGGTCTTTCTTTTAATCTTAGGTTATTTTAAATTACTGCACAGCTTCTGTTGCTTGATTTCATAGATAATATTGGAGAGAGAAATTGTGAATCCAGGCACTCCAGTAGCTGCTTTTTTGAGAACTTGTGTGCAGGCAGGGTGGCTGAGGCAAGCTCGCCATCCAGCCACAGAGAAACAGGCTTCCAGCTGGCCGAGAGAACAAGCTCCTCTCCCTGTGGCTTTTTTCCTCTGCTGGCACCATCTCCAGCTTCTCTGTGCTTGAAACCAGCAACCACGTGGCTCTGATGCTGCATTTGCAAAAGGATGATTAAAATTTTATTGCACTAAACTTGCAGGGCCAAACTTTGGTACCCATCCTCAGTGGAAACAGCTACAGCCAGCCCCACACAAGACTGGTGTGAAGTACAGCACAGGACCCTTCATGATTTGGGGGTGCCAGAGAAACAGTTTAGTGGGGGGAAAATGCCAATGGCCTTGCAATCTCAATACTTATTAACAATATGCAGCAATACACAAAAGAATGAACAATAACAAGAAATATTACCGATTTATTGGTGGGAATGGCAAATCCTCTCCTTGAAGCAGTCTGGAAGCTTGAGCTGTGATAGGAAGAAAGTACTCTGCACTGACCTTACAAGAAAATGCACCCTACTTTTAAATTTCTGTGCTGCCTTTTTTTTTTTTTTTTAAGGTGTGGACAGGAAGGGATGCTTAGTTGTATTTTCTCTTTGCTTTGCATTCTGTATCTTCATGATGGTGTATTAAAGTAACAGTGTGATCTGCTGCAATCCCAGGAGCAGCTCTAATGTTTCTAGAAATAAAATGCTTCAAGGATATTATCAAGACAATTTCTGCAGGGACAATTAATATCCTTTAGCACACTAACTCATATAACTGGAAAAATTATGTACAGATTGAGAACAAAACTGCTACAATGAGTTTAACATGATCATGTTAATTGGTTAGTCACTTTGAGGGGAAATGGTGCCTGTTATCTGTCATGCCAGGAGAGGCGACCTTAGCGATGGAAAATGCAGCATTTTCCCCATTTGTTATGGGACAAGGAGAAGGACATTGCCCATGGAAGGTCGAGGTGGGTGTGGAAGTGTTCCCTAGGATGTTTCCCAGAAGATGAAAGGGCAACCAGGGGAACACGGACTCAGTTTGTTACCTCCTGCAAGGAAGTGTGACCAGAAAACAGAGTACATGTGCCTCATATTAGCCATAATATGAAGGACAGTTGATTTGTTTAGGAGGAGACAAAGTGCATGAAAATTCCCCAGTACCATGCAGGGCTCTGACAAAATCTGATCCTTGGGAGGCAAGTGGAGGTGATGACCCTGCTTGGATATAGATGAAACACACTCCTGCTCCCCAGAACCTTGTTGGAGGAATTATCCCTCTCATTTCTTCTACCACTGTAATACCACAAACCTGAGCGAGTATGAGGTTTGCCAGATTACAGGGGGGGGTTAAATCTTAGAAAAACAGATCAGATGGTTGGATTTTTGGGGTTTTTTAATGGCATTTTAAACCAAATCCAACATCTTGGTCCATGGTTAGCGTTCACTAATCTACCTGGCTTGAACGGCTGTGTTGGGGAGTAGCTTGGCAGAGATTTGTCTGTAAGGCCCATGAACAACAAGTCTGAGTGGGACCTTTTCTGCAGTCCATCACTACTCTGAATATATGGACTCAAATGTGTAAAAAACAGGGTATAAAGCTAACTGTCCACATCTTCACCATCTTTCCACTTTCCTCCATGAAAAAAAACAGTTGACGCTGATCAAGTAAATTGCTGGTTTTCAGTCTTATGCATTTTATTATTTTTAGATGAACACAGTGCCAGAGGTACCTGTTTGTTTCTGTTTTGCCAAGTACTAATTATAATAGCCAAGGTTAAAAGATTTAGACAACTTCCTTCCTTCTCTTCTGCAGCCCTTACTATTTAAGAAAGAAAAAATGGTGACTGAAAAGAAAAATACTTTGATTCATCTTAAAGACGCAAACCAATATCAAAATGCTGTGACAAATGCTTGTTTAGGTTTAATTAAACTCCAAGTATTTTAATAATGTTAGTTTTTAAATCAGAAAATGCAGCAGTTAAGATTGCTCTTCCATAGTGAAAAAAAGTACATGCAAGAAGCAGCTGGGCTTCACGGAAAGAGATACTGTACATAATGTGAAGATCAGACTTTTCTTTCCAAACTCAGTCATTTTATACAAAATCAGAAGCAAATTTCACCAGTCCCAGGAAGTATTTGAGAGATCCTTCTGTATTCCAACCTATTACCACAGGTTGCCTCAAGGCAATCCTTTCCGCTTTACTATATCCTGTAACTGTCTTCAGGCATGCAGAAACTGAATTGCTGTAAAACTGCATTACTCTGTCACAGGTTTGAAATCCTTGGGAAAAGTGTGATAGCTTTGCACCTTAAATTATTTAAAGTTTAAAAGGGTTTTTTTTCTTTTTTTTTTTTTTACGATGTACAGAAATCCCATACTAAATTACCCATAAAACTTAACAACCACTATAAAAACGTCAGCATTAACCAACAATTAGTATATATATACACACACACATACATATATATATGTGGTTTATGTCTCGTTAAAAGATAGGGAAATTCTGTACGTTACAGCACAGACTACTGGACTTCTAAGTGGGTTTTTTAATGTAGTTCAGTATCTTCAGGGAGTTCTCTAAAACACACATACTCTATAATAGGACAGCCAATATCTATGACTAAGGGTGGGTTAAAATTAATTGCCTGACATATGAACCAAGCTGACCGAACGGAGATGTGAATCCTTCAGTGCTCCACTGTGCTGCAGGGAACTACACTCCTGCCAGAATCCATAAAATACTGACTTAAGACTGAATATGCAACCATGAATCTTGACTCTCTTGACCCTTCCCCAACATATTTTTTCCTCGTTTCTCTTCCCATCCATTCGTATCCCCAGCAGAAAGCATAAATTCTATTAGCATAGAGAAGCTCATAAAAAAGCCCCAACGCACCCCACAAAAACAGCCCCCCGCCAAAGAAATCTAATCAGACAAACAATAAAAAACCCCTCCACATGCTGCTTTGAGTATAGCTGAAATTTCCTGACTCTCTGGGCGTATTGATCAGAGGCTTGAACTTTTCACCCCTTTAGTAGCACAGGCTTTCTGATCGCCGCAGAGCGAGGCTCGTCTGCGCACAGAGGCTTCTGCTCGAGGGTGTGATAATAACTGACATCAATCACGTAGCTCCTTCCCCATTAACGTCTGCGCGCTTCAAATTAGAAGGCCACTGTGATCACACGGCCTTTTTGGATTCATAACAATCCCACCAATCTGATTTACACAGGCAGCGCAGCACTCGGCCCTCCCCCGCGGCGTTAAGGAGCCGGTGACCTCCCGAGGTGCGGCTTCGCCTGGATGCAGGGCACAAACCACCGAGCCTGGAGCAGCAGCAGCGGTGTCCCGGTGTCCCTGCAGCACACGGGCACTCGGAAAGCCCATGCCCCGAAACGAGGGGGGGCTGAGCCAGCCTGACGAGCCCGAAACGCTGCACTAGCGACTGTGCTGGGCGCAGAAACAGCAACAACGCAAAAAAGTTGCTTGGTGCCGTTTTAAATTAAATTGGAAGCCACGAAGACCGGGGGAAGAAACGCTGCAGGAAGGCGGAAAAGCCCGGACTTTCGTGCATGCTTTGTGTGAAACGTACAAGGTGCAGGACGAGCGGTGAGACAGCGCAGCACGTCCGAGGCAGGGTCGCACCCCGCGGCTCCCGTGCGGTGCCCGCTCACCGGAGCGGAGCGGCAGCAGCCGCGCCCTGGGGCCCTGCCGGGCAGCAGCCCGGACCTGCGGGGCCCGGCCCAGCCTGCAGGGATGCCCGGGAATCACAACACGGCTCGGGTTGGAAGGGACGGTAAAGATTACCCACTTCCATCCCCTCTGCCGTGGGCAGACACCTTCCACTAGACCAGGTAGCTCCAAGCCCCATCCAACCTGGCCATGAACACTGCTAGGGATGGGGCATCCACAGCTTCTCTGGGTAACCTGTCCCAGTGCCTCAACACCCTCACAGTAAAGAATTTCTTCTTAATATCTAATCTAACCCTACCCTCTTTCAGTTTGAAGCCATTGCCCCTTGTCCTGTCACTCCAGGCTCTTGGAAAAGGTGCCTCTCCAGCCTGCGTGCTCCCTCCGGGCACTGAAGCACCGCCGTGCTTAAACCACCGCACACCCAGCTCCTGCGGGGTCGGTGCCCGATTCGTGCCGGGGCTGCTCAGAGCCCGCAGGGACCGGGAGCCCCGAGCGGCCGCGGGCGNAGGGAAGGGAAGGGAAGGGAAGGAGCTGCCTGAGGCTCCCACGCCGCCCGTCCCCCGGGGCTCCTGCCCGTCGGCCGCTCCAGGGGCCGCGTTGCCCCGGTGCCCCGCTGGCGCCGGGCTCGGTGTCCTGCGCCGGGGCTCCTCCGTCCTTGGCCCTTGGGGAGGGGAAAAACAATAAGGCAAATGACACCACTTTGTGTCCGTGGTCTCGCGCAGCGTGCGGAAAACAGCCAAACTATCCTTCCTGCGGGAGTGGAAGAGCGGGCGGGCAGGAGGAGCGGAGGGGTGCGGCGGTGGCAGAGGCGGGGGTGCGGATTTTAGGCGCTCTCCGAACACAGGCGCGGGGTCCCGTTTAGAAAGGAGAAATTGCCTGTTCCGCGCAGGGCTCAAAGCGGGGGTTTCCGCTAATCAAACACACCTCCTGTCAAAACTCTTCGCTATTTATACATTTTAGCAAACAGGGATTAGTGTTCATTGGCTACAAGTTACGTAGTTTTCTTGTTAGTGAGTATTCTGTCTCCTGTTGGTTAATGAGTCTCCCATGCTAATTATTCCGCACGCTCCATCTTTCTCTGTTTTGAAGTCAGAGGGTTTCTGGAGTCGGTGGTCCGTGAGTCGGTGGCCGTGATCTCCACCTGCCGGAATTACCTTTTACCCAGCCAGAGCTGGTTCAGCACAGCTGCTAGGTTTATTAAGTTTCTTACTTATCTTGGGAGTTCTGCCAAATGTCTTTGTGGCCCATGAATTCTGCATTCTTTCTGCCCACTGTCAGTGGTACATCCTTCTCCCCAAGCTTTGTTAACCTCGCCCTAGGTCGGAGATCACAGGAGCATGTCCAGCCCTAAACTTTAACAAAGACCCTGGACTTCACTTAGGGCTTGTCTGCGCTCTGTTTCATGGGTTAAAATCTCCCTTCTTGTTGATGAGGCTTGGAAGTGTACAAAGACCAAACATCAAAGAACATCCTTCCTTAAAAAATCTTTAGGTATTCCATGTTTTGCAACAGTCAAGCAGGACCCTGTTTCATAACCCCCTTCTCATTCCCTGTAACTCTCTGAGCTAATTGTTAACTATTTCTGACTTCTGAGACGTTTTTCAGCAGCTAATTGGAAAGCTTTCTACTGGTGTGGAAAGCAGGTCGTTTGTCAGTCCTTACTTCTCGAACATGCGTGCCAAGGGAGATACACTCCAGTTCTCCAAGAGCTTTGGGAAAGAAGTTTTTTGAGGGATGGAGGGAGGCACAAGAGGACAGACCTTTATGCTGCCTAGGAAGCTTCATACTTGCCCGTGTATTACTTGCTATTTATTACCTTGTTTTCCCTGGTCTGCCAGACTTCAGGGTTCTCTTGATCTATAGAAAACATACAGGAAAGGTTTTAGGCGAGAGGTAAATTAAAGATTCTGCTTTGGTCTTTGCTTTTCCACTAAGATTACAGAAATGCTTAGCCTACATTTTTAGTTACAACTGCTTCAACAAGTACTCCAGCAAGGGCTGAAGGAGGTGTCCCAGTGCGACATCAAGCTAAATGTATGATGATGTGAAACAAGATCTTCTGTTAACTCATGCTGTGCAAGATCATGTCTTTACATAATACATCAAATGCTATTGTATAGCAAAAAAACAACAACAAAAAAAAAAACCCAAAAAACACACTCCAATAAATTTATTCTGAAAAGTCCAAATAATGTATTTGGTATACCTAGAGACTGTGAAAATTGATACATTTTTAAGACAGTAGCTTGATACTGCTTTTTTTACCATCTCATTTTGATATAATATACTGATACATCTTTGAAAAGTAGAGGTTTTCTTTTGTATTTCTTATTGTTTTGTTTGGTTGGGCTTTTTCAGAACAGATTTTAGAATAGGATTTACGTTACAAATATGTTCCTAATAGGTGTCTTTTTTGATCCCGGAATGTGGCATGCTACCTGAAGTGCTGAAAAGCACGATTGCAGATATTGGAGAGTACTACCTGGTGAGGAATTTACCCATTCATGAATTGGTCGCTCATGAATTCATCGATGCTTTCGTGAAGAAAGGTAAGGAAGAAGTCAGAACAGAACAAATGCAGTAGTAATGTACTTTCTCTATAGCACAGTAAAATTTTTAATAGTATTATTATTATTTATTCTGAAAAGTGTTTTAAAGGAAAGGAAGGAAAAGTACTAAGCAAATTCTGCATGAATTTGTTTATTTGCCTTTTTCTGCTTTGATCGTGTGTGACAGCATTTGTTTACACCCACTGGTTCCAAAACTCCTGTGATTATTCCTTATAAATTTCTCCCTATTCCATCTCAATTCTGAAAGCCAGCTATCAAGAGGGCTTCCACGTATCCTCACACCTGTTTCTTCTACACCTCACCTTTATGCTGATTCCTGTAGAAATCTTCCTTCTCCCTTTCTCATTCCTTCCTGCTTCAACACTGAGCTGTGTTTCGCAGCAGGCAAGAAAAAAATATGCTTCCTTATCTCTTATTTTTCACTAAGAGAGCTGTGACAGCTCATCCTTACCCGGTAAGAGCAAAGAGGATGTAAAGAAAGATACATCCTCTGCCCAGCCACCTTGCTGTTGCACAGTCAGACCGTGCTGTTTTCATCTAGCAGGGCTCACTCCTTTGGCTTATGATGGCTATTGTACCCTTCAGGTGATAGCCAGAGAGATAAAAAAAAAAATTACAGGAAAAAGAGAGGAGAACAAAGAACATGTAGATGAAACAGGAGAATAAGAGATCCATTACTTGCTAAATGTGTGACTCTTTCTTATTTCCTTTAATCTCATTAATGTTTTTTATGTCAGTAATGTTATGGAAGCAATGCAACATTTGTACACAGAGTTCACAGCATCTGACACTTGTATTTTAAAAAACAAAATTGATTAGTGGCAAGATAATGCCACAAAATTATTTAGTAATGTGAGCGTCTTCTACCTTGTCTTTGTGTGAACTGGTAATAGAAATATGTTTGGGAAAAAATTGGGTTTTCCATCTGCTGCCTGGGGAGAGTCACAGGTGGAAGGAAAGAAAACGTTTTCATACTTGGGCATATTGTTAATGTTATCCCTATTGTAGGTCCTTTAAAATATTGCCAGAACAGGGTTTATAAGAATGATAACAATGCCGTTTTGCTCGAGAAGGTGGAAGAAAGATAGCTGATGGAAACACAAGAGTGATTTAGATGGTGTTTGGCATGTTTGGTTATCTTGAAGTGAATTGTTTATCTTGTCATGTCTGTCTTTACAGACTGTGTAATCTCATATTTTTCTGCTTTACTGTTAAAGGTTCATGCTACGCACTTACCTATAAGACAAAAATTGATCAAGATAATACGGCAGCTCTGCTACCAAACGGTATGAGGGGTTTGTTTTGGTTTTAGTAATACATGTCGATTGTGGTCTGGGTTGTTTCAATTTTTTTTTTATTTGGAAGGATGTAAACTGGAAAACAATGCTTACTGCATTTGCCAACTTTGTTAGAAATATGTGAATATGAAAAAATACTAATTTTAACTCTTTTTTTCATTCATGCTGTTAAATTATTTATTTCATCTGAAGGAAATTAAAAAACAATAAAAATCAGCTTCGCTTATGTGTAGTCAGATTGTCAGTGCTTCAACCATAATTACAATTGCTACAGGGGATTATTTTTCTGAAAACATTGCATTCCAACTTCTTGCTCTGGTCTTTAAGACAGAATTTGTACCATAAAAGAAAGTTATCAGCACTGCTTAGGAACACTTTTAAAATATTCAGTGTTTATTCTCATGAGACCCTACCTTGAGTGCTTCATCCAACTCTGGGTCCCCAGCACAGGAAGGACATGGACCTGCTGGAACAACTCCAGAGGAGGCCACAAAGATGCTCAGAGGGCTGGATCACCTCTCCTGTGAAGAGACAGGCTGGGAGAGCTGGGCTTGTTCAGCCTGGGGAAGAGAAGGCTCTGGGGAGAATCAGAGCACCTGCCTGTACCTAAAGGGGGCCTGAAAGAGAACCACAGAGGAAATTTTTAGAAGGTCATGTAGTAATAGGACGTGAGAGAGTGGATTCAAACTGGAAGAAGGTGGGTTTAGATTGGATATTAGGAAAAAAGTCGTTACTGAGAGGGAGGTAGGGCCCTGGAACAGGCTGCCCAGGGAAACTGGATGCCCCATCCCTGGAAGTGTTCAAGGCCAGGTTGTATGGGGCTTTGACCAACCTGGCTAGTAGAAGGCATCCCTGCCTACGGTAGGGTGTTTAGAACTGGATGATCTTTAGTATCCCTTCCAACCCAAACCATTTGATGATTTTATTAGGATTCTGTGATTCCCTGAGATCTGTGTAACATGTTAAAAGCCTGTTTCAATTCAGTTTTATGAGAAGACATCATAAGATGTCCCACATCTCAGGTGAGAACATGAAGCTATTTTGAGCTTCAATTACATTGTATTATTTCTGTTTAATAGTATATAATAGAAATACAAACTGGTCTATCTGCTGTCTAGCCTAAGAAGCTGTAACATGACAGGTGCCCATGAGTAAATTCAGATTGTTCAGAAGAATTCTTTTATGTGTCTGTTAGCACAGTCTTGGCAAAATGGATACTTGATAGCGATGGAGTTTGTGCGATACAGCTGTTGCAAGCTGCGCACAATTATTGCAGAGACGGTGTTACAGTTCCTGGTGATGTCACTGCCTGAACTCTTCCTCTGCAGCCTTATTTGTGTTGTGTGCTGTGCTGTTACTTGTGCAGTAGAACCCAAGGGCTGTGGTAGAGAAAGAGCTGTTGTGTGAAGCTCTGTACCAAGCAGCAGCAGCCAGATCTGGTTTATGAGCACAGAAGCAGAGTTGTCCCAGCACGTACCAGCTCATCGCTAACAAGCATAGTTTACTCCGTGTGAGTAGTCCCACTGGACTTGGAGGAGCTGCTTTTGTTTATTTAGTTGAGCAGTGCATGTTGAGCATGAATGTTTACTAAATCAGGCCCTTGTGCAATGTAGTGCTCAGCTAATGGCACAGCAAGTGCTAGGGGATGAGTGAAGGAAAGATGGAGACAATGAACTGAGTAGTACAGTAAAAAAGCTATGATTATCTCAGGAATAATATTACACTTTTCTTACACTAGTTCACAAGACCTCTTTGATAAAAAAAGAATAATTGAGTTATAACCTTTTTTTTTTTTTAAGGATTAATCTGGTAATCCATTTAACTGGAACTAAGGAGTCTGCATTACATTAGTAATACCATTGATCCGAAGCTAATGTTGTAAAAGGTATACGGTTCTCAAGAGACTTCAAAGGGAAGCAAGTCGAAGATTATTTCTATTGAAATTTGTTTTGTTTATAGGTAAACTAATTCTGTCAGTGGATAAGGATACTTATGAGGAACTTGGACTGCAAGGTCGCCCTTCTCGGTATTCAGGCAAAAAAGTAATGAGATATAGTAAGTATGATTTATATTAACAGGGCTTATTTAAGTAGCACCTTGTTAGGATGTTGAAACTTTCCTTTCACTAAAATTAGTTATTGTCTAGGTTATATTTTTCCAGATGCAAATACGAGGACTGCCTGAAGAGAGAAAGTACTTTTTTCTAAGTAGTAAAGCAGCTTTAAGGACACAAATACGTCATCTTTCCAGTACTCCATAAAATTTTTAATTTCGGTGGTTCTCATTGTGTTGTTTGTACTGGAGTGATGTACGACTCAAGAATTTTTGCATACTCTGCGTAGTGTTTATACCTTCTGATTTAAGTCAGAAAAATTTAAACTGATTAAGGAGGTCTTTAAAATGTGTGCACTATCCAAAATCAGTGAAAAGCCTCACCCAAGACTGCGTGCTTGAACGGGAGAATTATACTGTGTTTCACATATTTAAAATGGTAATCTCCATATACCAAGTACTTGGAAAGCATAATTTTTTAGCAGCTGCAGAGGAGACATCTTAAGTGTGAATTTTGGTAATCTGTCTTTTTAGTAAATAAAAAAAACCCAAACATGAACACTGCCATCTCAAATACATTGGAACTTGCAGCAGTTGATAGGTATAGTTACATAAAAACTTTAGGAGGGGAAACTTGTTATCTCTAATAAGTATTTTGGCAAAATGGGACATCATTTTACCATTCCGATTGTCAAAATGTATAATGAAATTTCCATTTGAAAAATAAATATAACTTATCCATGGGACAAATCATCTAGGAAAAACCAACCTATTGAAAAAGTGTCATTGCTATATACCTGAATTTTGTTGTTAGAAATTCTAGTTTGGTTTTTTTTTACTGCTAATAGCTCGCCTAATTACCAAGATATTTTTAAGGCACTGTTCAGGGACTTCTGTCAGTGCCATTTCAAGAGGAATCTGTCCCTCTAGTCACTAGGAAGCAGTTCCAGATTATATCAAAATAAGGACAGCAGGAGGTGAATATTTATTTACGTAATGGGGAGTCATATTTGCATAATCAAATACTTTGTAAAGATTCTGTATGTGTAAAAAGGAAGTTTAATGTTCTTTGGTTTCTTTGTGCTCTTCTAATTTAATAATAAAATTTATTTCAATTGAGTACCAATAGCTATTGTGCATTTGCTGCAGTTATCACTATTGACTTGACTGATGCTGGCTTTCACCCTGAGAGCAAGAAACATAACAGAGTGCTTTGGGCCTTGAAAGAAAAGAAACCTTTACAATTTGACTTCCTACTGGCTTGGTATAACACAGGTAATAAGAACTAAATGTAAAACTAAAATGCAACTGACATGAAGTCCAAATATTTTTAGTTTACTGTTCTTTTCTAGTGATTGTCCAAATGCATTTTCAGTGGAGGAAAAAGTTGGATTAAGATGTGTATGGGCGGGATTTTTTGTTTATTTGTTTGGGGTGGGGAGGGGAGGGTGTTACTTCCTGTGCACAGAACATCTCAGTTCAGGAACACAACAGTGATTCATGGGAGATATATTAGTTGCTTCATTTCCTTTCTCTGTGTTGCCCAGGCTTTCTGGCAAAACTTTGCCTATTTGATGGTGCTGCCTTTTCTTTAAAAAATTGTGACATACATAACCATTATCAATACCCTTTTTGGTTTGGTTTTTTTTAATTAATACTCATAAGTTATGTATCTGGTTACACAATTAAGATGGGGAGCTCTGATTTCCTCAGTAGTTATAGGACCTGTACAGAATCCCTGTTTACATCCTGTGCCATGTGCCCGGACACACAGTGTGATGTTTGATCACTTTATTCTCAAGCACTTGTTTGGGGTTGGAGCCAAGTAAGAGGTTGCTATAAGAAATTGTATTGTTTCAAATAATCTTCTAGTATTTGTTTATCCATTTTTTTACTAATTACGCTATTTTTTCTTCTGGGACTCAGGTATTGTTCCTCCTCTGAGAGTAATTTTTCAAAGTCCCCAGTTGTTTGTATTACCTCAGAACAGGCTGTATGTAGGGATACGTAGCATTTGCATAGAATGGATGAAAACTGCAAGTGTCTATACTGGAAAACATGGTTTTCTTCCTCACAGATGTGTAGCTTTTGGTGTTATTCTGCTTTGAGTCTCCACACTAGGGAGAAGGGATATTAGAAAGGTTCCTGAGAATGCTTTCCTATCTCCTCTTTACACTGTTCATTTTTCCTGGTTCTTCAAGGCCGAGTCTGAGAAGGGGTTAACTGATCTGAGAAATGGAAGCTGCTTACAAGCTCCTTTAGGAGTGTCCCATGTTCCACTTCAGTCCTTCATGTTTCCCCTCCCCCTTTCTAAGTACTAATCATATGACAAGGATGCTTCCTTGTTTGTCATACAGAAATTGTTTAAAGGCTTGCAATTCCCGTCCTTGTAATCTTCAGGGAAGAGTCACAGTGAAGGCTGTTGCTACCATAAATGGTGACATAAATCCAACTGAGGTGGCAGATCTTCACGCTCAGCTTGCTTGGATTTATTGACCCTGGACAGAGAGCAAAATGCCTCTAGGGCCACTATTTTTCTTATGTTTGCTGCTGCCTATGTTAACAGCATTCAGGAAGAATAGCATTTTTTTCCTCACTTTCTTGTATCCCAAAAACAGGTCAGGTCAATCATTTCCTGAATATGGAGTTAAATCTGAATGCCTTTCTGTGCAAGAATCTTGTGCTCGTAACTCACAGAACTCACTAAGTTCCTTAGTACTGACAAAAATAAAACTTTTATAGGTTTTTATTAATAGATATGAGACACTGTAGATTCTGCTGGAAGGGAAAAAGTGGGCTGTGTTTTGTCAAGAGAATCTGTGTCCTCTGTGAACATTCTGCTTTCAGCCTTCCTGCTGATAACTGGTGTTTCTTGCTATGGCCAGCACTGCAGGATTTTTGGTTTTCATACCCAATTTTCCCACATTGTGGTTTTGGCAACAAGAAGAACAGGAAAAGAGAATATGGAGTGTCTCATGTCTTTAATGACAGAGGCAATGTAATATTTTTTCTATTACTGTACTTTCTATCACAATTTTACGTGTTTATTGGATGAAATTCAGTGGCCTCTGAAAAGCTTTGATGATGTGCCTGGCTGCTGTTAACATAGGAAGCTGTGCTGTAGCTAGAGGAATTGTTCTGTTAGGGTCTTGACTGTAGTCTTTGAGATTTCCTGCTTTTAGGGCTATAGCCGAGGCTCCCACGTGCAGCAGACATGTAAAATGTATGATTTTCTATATTTTACTTGGAATTCTAGGGCAATATTATACATTCTTTGAACCTGTTAGTCTAACAAATGCCAATAGAAAGTAAGGAAGATCATCTCTTCTGGTACTCTTCAGATTTAAATATATCTATATAAAAATACTAAATTAGGAAGAATTCAGTGACTGCCTGTCTTTGTCACTGTGCCCTTTAGAACAGTCTTTTTTTGAATGACTAAAAAAAAATGAGCTTAACCCTCCTTTTTCTACTCCCTCAAATGATTGTCCTTGATGACTTAAATATGGCTGATAGACCTTAGACAGTCCATATTTTCTGATAGCAACTTTTAGATTTAGTATTCCACAGTGAACATTACCCTGTTCTTGAATTTCTGCTGTTTACACATGCCTTTTCTGTGGTATTTAGATGTTGCTCTGCACTTCAGACTTTTCATGAGTAAGGTATTATTTCTTGGTCTCCTAGACACCCGTTGTTACTTTGTGGAAATAGCGCACATTATCTGGAATTTGAAATTTAGGAGAATTGATTTCATGTCAATTACCTTCCTGCTTCAAAAGCAAGTTGGTAATATCTCTGAATTTGAAATATCCCTGCTTAGGTTAGTTTTTTCATCTAGGTTAGGATTTTAGAATTTTACCTGCTGTTCTGGATCTTTTACTAGTACTTTCCCACAAGTCCATCAAGGTACATTTAACTCTTACAGCTGTACTGCATTTTCAGAGTTATCAGTGAGGGGATAGGTGGGTGTTTATTCTTCTACTAATGCGACATTTGTGATGTATTTTGATTTCTTTACCCTCTCCGCTTTCTTGTCTCTTCAGTCTTTATGCTCCAGATTATCTTAGAAGTCCTCTTGACATCATTGATAAATCTGTTCTTAAACCTGTAATCACATGCTCTCTTTTCCAGTATTCAAGGAAAATGCTGTTCTGAGATGACATTCCTGCTCCATTTTATCTGTTCCTTTTCAGGAGCACTCTTGAGTTCCTCTTTTTAACGAGCTCATTTTATAACTTACCCAGTTAATTCTGGTTGATTTTTCTATTGGCAAATCTACACTTTGTAGTTAGATAGCAAATTTACTGAGCCTGTACTAAGTTGCTGAATCTTGCACTAACTTTTATTTCCAAGAAGATAAGGGAGCTGAAGATTCTAAGGCTTTTGTCATGGATTAAAAGCATGTAAGCAGTTTCACACTGCATTTTTTTGTATTTATATACAAATGTTTCATGTATTCACTGCTTCTTTTGTTTTGTAGTTTCGTAACAGCTGTTTGTGGTACTGTGTTGTTAAGGTGCAGAGGGATCAACATTGATGTCATACTTTTCAAAAAACCAAATACAGGCCCTGAAGCCAAAAATAACATTCAGCACCTTAAGGGACTTGCAGTGTCCAGTGTTACACAGTAATGATCTACAAGGAAAGCCAGAGGAGTCCTGCAGTACAGAGGAGCTCTTTGAATGGCTGGGTGCTGTCATGAATCAAGTTAGCTTGTAAGTACTTGAATTTGCTTGATCTTTAAATATGTTTTAAGTAAGGAAAGCCACAATTTATTCTAAGAAATAGTTGAATAATAATTAAGACAGACACTGTTTTGTAAGTGTGAGTCTGTTATGCAGTTAAATGTTTGTTGTAAGTCTTGAATGACTTTATCTGTGTTTTTAGGGGTACCCATATGTACTGGATGGGGCTGGGATGGAGTTAATTTTCTTCATAGTAACTGCTGTGGCGCTGTGCTTTGGATTTGTGACCAAAAGTGTTGATAATGGGATGTGTCAGCTATTGATGGGCAGGGCTTGCACAGTCTCAAGGCCTTTTTCTGTCTCCTACGGCCCTGCCAGTGTGGAGGGTGGGGGTGGGCAGGAGTCTGGGAGAGAACCCAGCCAGGACAGCAGAGCCCAGCTGAGCAGAGGGATATCGCACACCATGGGATGTGGTGACATGCTCGGCAGCAAAAGCTGGGGCAAGGGTGGGTGGGAGATGTTCAGAGTTCCAGTGTTCTGTCTTCCCAAGTCAGTTATAAGTCCTGCCTTCCTGGAAATGGCTGCACGTCTGCCTGCCCATGGGAGGTAGTAAATTAATTCCTTTGCGTGCTCTGCTTTCATGTGGAACTTCTCCTCTGCTTATTGAATTGTCTTTTTCTCAACCCATGCATTTTCTCCCATTACCCTTTCAGTTCCAGGTGGGAGTGAGTGAGTGAGCAGCTGTGTGGTGTTTGGCTGCTTACAGGGTTAACCCACAGCACTGTGAGATCTTCTGTATTGATTGCTTGGTCATTAGTTACTTTGGCATTAATTTACATGATATACATAGATCCTACTTGTTTGGTACAAGTTCTGGTTACTAAGACATCCTATAGGATATTTAAAACATATTTATTTCAGTTGCTTTATTGTTTGTTTTTTCTTCCAGAGACAACAAATCCTCCAGCTTCTTGTCGACCTATTGCTGCCCTGAGCCCAACACAGTGGTGGAAAAAGCTTTTTTGTGCACAATCACAGGCTTTATAATTCCTGAGAAGATTATTCAGTTATTGGAGCAGCTGTGGTAAGGGCTGACAGGAGCACATTACTATAACACTTGTACTCAAACACCTCTTAATATTTGAAATCACTTTTAAATACTTTTCAGTTGGAGATAAATAGCAAAATATATAAATGAAGATTTTTTTTTTTAATTAGGAAGTGAGCTGGAAACTTGACATCAGTGTAAAAGAAAAAGTAATAAACAATTTTGGATACCTCAAATTTGAAAAAGCTTGCCCTATATTCTAGTCATCACTTTGGTTTTTATCTGAATTTCTAAGAAACTGTGGCTGAACTGTTCTCTTACATTTTTAAAATGTGGAGTGGATAATATCTGGCTTTGATTATTCATAATCTGTTTCCTGTCTGCTGGTAAAAGTATTTGTGTCAAGCATAGCCTGACTACATTTCTTCCTCCAATATCTTTTTTCTTCCCTGAAAGCAATTGTTCTCATTAAATGTTCAATTTTCTGAAAGACAGTACATGCTTTCCTACATGTGGGAAAGTCAGAACTGCTACTTTACAACTTAGAACTTTTTCTAATTGCTACAACTTGCAGGTTTGCCATGTATAAAAGTACAGTAGGAATAATAGATAGTCAATCTTACTTTGTTCCCTAATGTATTCTGAATATTTTCTTATGAGTTTATTTATTATGGACTAAACAGGGTTTTTTAACTGTGAATAAATTTTCAGGAGACTGTGTCTTTGATTGATTTACTTTATACTGTAGACTTGAATGTGCTGCCTATTCCATTATAATCACTGATTATCTTGTCTTCTTGCTTGCAGTTGCTATTTTGGTGAACCAAAACTGGCGTATTGGCTGACCTTAACTGTGCATGGCTTTGCAGACAGCCCTGTTTCCTGGAGAGAAAGTGAACATGGTTTCCACAAAGGAGGAGAGAACTTGTACAACTTTGTCATTTTTAGAAATCTGGACTACTGGCTTCAGATGGCTGTAGGAGCTCATGATGACTGTCCTCCATAAAGCTACATCCACAGGAGAAGTTCTCTAATAATCTCATGTTACTGACAGAAAACTAATAAAATATTTTTTATACAAGTAGTTATGTAACACATTAAGTACTAAGAGTCTGTACATGTTTTTGTTATTTGTAGCCAATGGGTGGAATGGATTTTTGTTTCTTCAGTGTCATACAATGCCTTCTGAAAAACTTCACAGCTGTGGTTCTTGCTTACAGGGCAACTCATGGAGCTGAGTCTCACTGTGATGTTATTGCAGACACATTTCTGGGAAGAAAGCTGTGCACGTGCTCTCACACAATGCACTTGATGTGGAACAGGTTTCATTAACAATAAGTAGTAATGCTGAGAGCATAGGCAGCTGTAAAGAATCCAGGCTACTCCTGTTGAAATCCATGGAAAGGTGCATGGTAGTTTAGAGAAGGCGGGATTTGGGGTTTGGTTTAGGGGATGGATTTGTGTCATTAAAGTACCAATGCATTGCTAAAATTGAAGTTGTTCACTTGATGGAGTGAGACATTGGTACTGGAAATTGGGAAAAGCTGTAGTGGAAATGTCAGGGTGAGTGGCACAGAAGAGCAGAAAGACCATGGGAAGCAACTGAGCTCTATTTTTATCTGTTTATTGTTTCTCTTCAGTGAGGAGAATCATGCTGGATGATTTACTGGGTGGTATTTGTCTACCACACCCCTCCACTAACCATAACCCCCCCCTTTTGCTCAAGTTCTGTTATGTGTCCTACAAACACAGCTCCGATGAATCAGCAAACAGTTTTCTAAATCATGACTTTGTTTCTCAAAATCGTGCTGCCATGAGATGTTTCTAGTAGGCTACTAGGAGCAGAAGTTACATGTACAGACAGACTCACACAAATCACAAACTGAATAGACAATGGTACAAGGATCTGGAAAAATTCTTGCCTTGCCACATGACATGGGAATACTTAACATGGTTGTATTTCGTTACTGCATCAGTGTGAAGGGCTTGAGTTGTTGACTACAGTCTGCTTTTGAAAGTGTCTGTTGAGACATTATGGACTTTGATGAAAGAAACTAATAGCAGAAAGTATCTTCCTTTTTCCTCTTGATCAGAAGCTTGAGTTTTTACTCAAGCTTTCCTGGAAGCTACACCTGTAGCAAAAAATCTAACATAAAGTTACAAATCCTAAATTTTTATGAAAAATTGAAGTTTGTAGCTTCAGAGCTATTAACTGTAGGCCCAGTGAACATGATCATCTTTCTACCAGATTCTAGTAAAACCTTTTCCTTAACAATGTGTATGCAGGCATACAAACAAGTGTAATATATACTGCTTGGGGGAAAAGAAATCCCCCCAAAAGTAAGAATCTTGCCTGGGTGGGTTTGCTTCCCATAGTGGTTCCAGAAGCAGCTGTGGGACTTGACTGAGGTGGCAGCAGTAGGACCAGGTGAAGTGATTTTTCTAATGAGTATTTGATTGCCAGAGCAGGTTAGGCTCCTTGGTGGAGAAGGAGCTGTGGAAGTGGTGGGGGGTACACGGCCATTGCCTCTGTGAGACCATTCTGAAGGCAAGTTGAGAAGAAGGATTTCAGCCCTCAGTTCTCCTCAGCATGTGAGTATTAAGGTTAATTTTTCATCTTTTTTTGTGGATGTCTAGGGAAATCTCAGCAGATTGCTCAGTATTTACCTTCACCTCCTGTCTACATAGGCAATGGACTGCAAACATTTCTCAAAGCTCAGTGTTGCAGTGGCTGTGCTGCTTCCTGCAGTCCATAGTTGTCTGCTGGTGGTGGCTTCAAATGGCTTTTCCAGCTAAGGAAGAGATTAAAATACTGTCTCTGAATCCTGTAACTTGAGATGCTGCGTTGGTTTCTAGCTTTCTCTTATTTTCTTTAAACCTGTATAAAGTACAATTGAAAAACCTCGTGCTGTTGATAGGCACTGCAGTTGGTCTAATCTTAGGCTCTGTGAGATGATACTGTGCTAACCAGATCCATGCTTCCTAGCAAGGTCCAGTGGTGCACTCACCCCAAGGGAGAGGGGCTTTCCTGTGCTTGCTGGCTTTTGTAGCTGCAGAGAAGAAAAACGGGTGGAATTTACTCCTATCTTACCTCCTGCAAAAAACTGAACCCCAGGGAATATATTTTTCCTGGGATGAGGTACAGCAGCCTGTTCTTTACCATGTGTAAGCTCAGACGGAGTACTGTGTCTCCCCAGGAGACTCCCAAGCCTGGAGGAGATGCTTGCTGAGAAGAGGAATAGGGAAGGCATTGTTCACGTGTTTGGGGATCCCATTAGGAGGGAAGACCTGAGACTGAGCCAGGTGGGCAGTAGGTCAAGGAAGAATTGGGCAGGGCACGTGAGATGGAGATAAAAGTTCTTCCTGAGAATGAAAGATGATTGCTGGTGATGTTCTTACCATTTGTGCCTGCCTTCGAGGGAGGACAGCAAAATGCAAAAGGTTCCTGAGAGCTGCAAAAGTAATGGGGAGCAGCTGTGCACCAGCTGCTTCTGAGATCAAAGGCAACTAAGTGCTTACTAAAAAATTTTGCCTCTGGGGAGTGTTTTATCTAGCATGGGGAAGGAGAGCCAAGTATCTGAATGCAGAGACAAGCCTGAGGCAAGCTGGTTGTGTGAGAAGTAGAGGTTTTGTTGTCCTGGAATGCGGACAGACAGTGATGAGCCACTCCTTGAGAGCTAGGGAATTGCTCTGCTTTAACCTCAGCCTTTCTACTGAGCTGTGCAGTCCTGCCTCTGCTGGTGGATGGAGAGGGAACGTTGTTGAGAGGTTACTGGGGGGTAGCAGAACCATCTGGAAATGGGCCACAAAGACCACGTGCTTTCCCAGGCACACTAAGTTTGACTAAGAGTTTATGTGTGTTCATAGATTGCAGGGTGTAGAACAAATAGAGGACAAACTTTCATGTTGACAAAGGGAGATAAAAGCTGAGGTAGTTGGATAGCATATGTTATGCAAAATCACTCTAAATAGAACATATCTGCCTTTTTGGTCTGCAAATGCTGACTGGATCAGAAACCTGTCAGGAGAAATAAAGGTATGTATCCCATAAAGGTGTGCATCCCATTAGCAAGAGCGGGAGACTAATGGTGGCGATAGTACCTTGTGTGAGGAAGGGAATATTAGCATGAGGGGACTCTCAGAAAAGTTAGAGATAAGGATGTGAAAAAGAAATTTCTTTTTTAGATTCCAGAGATGCTGTGGTTGCAGAGGGAAAACAGCAAGATTTGGCACAGGTGGGGTTTGGGGAATGCAGGAGAGAGAAGAACCTGTGCTCATCTAAGGCAGCTTGAAAGGGGGAGTGACAGAGCTTAATGAAAAAGAAGTATAAGCTCTGTTCTGGCTGCATCATGCTGTCACTTACTGGGAAATATCCATTTTGGAGAGACTAGTCAATGTGTAAATTTGGATGACTGAAAAAAAGCCAGGTTCATACATCAGCAGCCTGGGATTTGCATAGCAATTATGGGAGTAAGGAAGGTTTCACAACGATGGGCCATAATGTTCTTGCTGGAAGTAATTTGTGTGCTTTTATTATTCCTTGCTACGGGCTGCCTCTCTTTGGTTTCTAGAGAAATTATAGAGTGTTACAGGAATGCCAAAAATTTTAAACTGTCTTGAGATAGGTCGGATTCTGTTGATGTTGCTGTTAATTGCAATTAGCAGCTGGGCTGCTCACCCAACACTGCAGAGCCACGGAGGAGTTTTGCTTATGCAGGGAGTGCCCCTGCTACAGCTACTACAAAAAGAAATGGTAAGGCAGACAGAAGATATAAAGGAAAAGGAGAACTTAGAGGGGTGTTTCTCTTCCCCCTCTCGTGGGAGGTGCATAACAAATCAGTGGCTGATCTGGGATTAGAATGAAGGCTTTTTGTAGCTAGTCCAGTACTCTAGCTACTAGATTATAGTTCCTCTGATGCTGTAAATTAAAGATTAATGCATGCAATTGACTCTGTCTTAATGTGGCAGCTATACTGGAACATTCTTGAACTGTTTCTTTTTATCATTTTTATTCACAGAGTGGAGCTTAAAGACCAAAACTGGAGACTAATTCAATCAGTGGGCTATTAAATAACCACCACTTTCTGAATAGTAACAAGAACATCAGAAATATCTACTATAAACTAAGGCAACTTCTTATAAAGCAGTGGCCTCTGTTTCACCCTTGGAAGTAGCTTTGAGCACTACTGAGCAATTATTTTAATATGGCTGTATACAGGAGCAAAAAGGGGGAGCTAAAGTGACTTTGAGCAGTTTCAAGCTTTCCAGAAAGCCAAGTGCAGGGTGCCTTGGCTAAGGCAAGTTTCTTTTAGTCGGCTTTCTTAGAACAATTTAGTTGTTAGAATATGGATGTGTTTGACGTGGGTAATTGAAGAATGTCCTAAGCAGTGGTATAGGCTCTTCTGTGCCCCCCCCCACCCTGCTGTAAAATATAGATAAACATGGTTATTAATATTATTGCTGTTAATGCCTAAGGCAGATGTCCAGGTTCTGTAGATCCCGACAGCCTTTCTGCAGCAAGTATCAGTAGGGTTACAGAGGATGCCAAGGGACTAAGTTTTATTGCGTGGTTACTGTTGTATAACAGCACATTTATTGATTTATCATGAAGACATGTATTTCTAATTTTGTCACGGTTTAAGTTTTTAGCCCTATTCAGTGCTGCCAGAAGGAGTATGTGTTTTTAAAAGGCTTTATCTTGAGACTCTACAGGAAGCAAGTGCTATTACATGGCAATTTTCAGAAGTTTTTGTAGTTCAGCCTGGAGTAAAATCCTTAATGAACTGGGCACTACTCTGTTATTTGGACAACGCCGATTGCTATTTATGAAGAGAGTTTTATTCTTTGTTATTGAAGGGAATGAAGAATTTAAATGGTCAGCTTTTGCAGAGCAGACACAAAACCCAGCAGTGATACAGTGGTCTTTGTGCCTGTTTTTTGGTCAGATACTAAATCCATCTTAACTCTCCTGGTGTCAGAGCAAGATGTTGTAGCCCCATAAAATTATTTAAATGTACTCACATATTTTTGAGCTTTTCTATAGTTGGATATAATTTGCTTTCCCATAATTGACTTAAATGCCATATCATGTACTTGTGACTGATTTGACAGGAAGGTGGTGGTGTCTCCCTGGTGTCACTGACGTCTGTGCTGCTGTACAGGATGGCATGACTTGCATCTCTCATGTTACATACTGCAGAATCACAGTCTGAGACTCGTGGAACCTCTGTGCCTGCACTGATCTTAAAGGTCGGTAGGAATACCTGGCATTTAGCAAATCAGAGTATGGGTTTGCAAGTTCCATTAATTAAGTCTTTAAAATTGTATAAGCACCTTCAGATTATATCCGTAAAAAGCAGCAGTCCCTACAGAGTTTTGAAAACTTTAAAAAAGCAGACCATTGTGGTGCTTATTTGTAGGCAATTAATTCCCCAATGGCACTGACAGCCTTCAGGCTGGAAACCCGGCCCCACAAAGGGCATTTCCTCTTCTTCTCAGAACAGAGGTGGAGAAAAGTGGGCGTGCTGAGCAGCGAGCTGCCTACACGAGCTGGGAGACAGTGTGAAGGACTACAGTGCTCTTCTGGATTCTAGTGCAGCCTGCACTGGTGGAAGTGGAAAATGGGTGGAGGTTTTTTGGTCGGGTTTTTTGTAGGCTTTTTTTTGGGGGGGTGGAGTGGGACGGGACATGAGGACAGAGAATTTGAGGTAGAAAGAGAAGGGTGCCTGAAGAGCTGTGATAGAGACCTCTGGGTTTTACTCGTAGCCCTGGTAACAAATTGCTGGCTGACCTTCCGCAAATAGCTCGGCAGTTCTGTGCTGCTCTGCCGCTTTCCCATTCAATGCAACAGCCTCAGAGATGCTCCTTGCTTTGCAAAGCACTCTCAGGGAGCCGTAGGTTACCACTTAGTGCTCACAGAATTTACCTCAGAACCTGGAATTGGTGCTTGCCACATCCGTTTTCTTCTGAAGACTGCTAATCAGAGCCGGCGTGGTTTTGGCCGGGGCTTCAGGGCAAAACAAGTCCTATCTTTCCTCTACCTGCCTGGAGGGTGATGTAAGTGAAGGAAGTGGGATGGAGTTTACCCTGCTTAAGGCAAGACTGTAATGTGCTGGAAAAACATGGCTCCATTTAGTCAGCAGCATCGCAGGGAACAGAGGGCTGAAGGGTAACTAAGGGTAACATGGAGCATTTGGGATATTTATAAAAATGTGAAATGGCTTTTCTTATTAAAAGAATAGTTTTGCATCATTAAAGGCATCAAAAGCGAAGCGGGAACATGCTTTGTGAACCAGGAGGAAGAGCAGTCCTTAGCAGTTGCTAATCTATTTGTGTTCCAGTCATGCTCAGAGTGTGGCTTTGAGGTCTGCAGCTCTTGTAATTGCCTGGAATATGTCACTCTGCAGCAAGATTCATTGTTCTGTTCTCCCTGAGAGGAAGGCTGGGATTTTTAGCTGTAGGACTTTGCTTTCAGTCGAGCAGAGAGACATGGCTAAATTCCCGTGCATTGTTTTGCTGAAACACTATTAATTATGGCTCCTATTATAAGCATGTCAGTTCTATGTGATCTAGGCAAAAATTGATGCATTTGGTGGGAAGCAGCCAGACCTTTATTTTGGGGATTATACATGAGGTTTAGGAGCCAAGTTTTGATCCCTGTTGATAGAAGTCCCTTAAACTTTGCAGAATCAGTAGGATGCCTTTTTGGTTCCCTGATTTCTCAAAGGGTCAGAGACTTAATTTTTTTCTTTCCTTTTTCTCTACTTCTTGCTGCCAGGCTTTCTTTGCTATTCCCCAAGCAACGCTCAAAACATTTAGACATTAAGCCTCTCATTAGAGTGAAATCAGAGCTCCGTGCCTTGCAACGAAGATTTAGAGGGGCAAGATTCAGCAGGGATTGAACGTGTTTTCAGGGAGCAATATAAGATGTGGCTTCAAAAGGGCTTCCAGCCCAACCTCACCCCTGTTACTTTGCATGGGAACCTCTCTCCTTTCTGCCTTCCCTTGAAGAGAAGTGAGTGCTTTTTTAAATAATGAAGAATTCCTGTAGCTTTCTTTCAAGTCCTCAAGGTATTGTTGATCGTGGGAACCTCTCGTATAGCTCCTATGGAAGTGGGAGCTTGGAGCGTAGCCATGACACTTCCACGTAAGAAAGCACACAAGCTGCAGGCAAAACTCTTCGCTGGTGTTGGTAGACCTGGTGGAAAAGCCAATTTTTATTCTATAGATTTGTTTCTTCTGTGAACGACAATCTATGCTGACTTTTCTTCTCTGAGGGCTCAGAGTGGAGTTGCTGCTCAGTTTCAGCTGAACATGAGACTTTTTTAGATCCAGATGCTGTTCCCTCTGCTTCTTCTCTAATGCATGGCTTGATCAAATGAATTGTATGCTGAGGACCTCTAGGGCGGTGAGCTGTGAAGAAAATGTCTTTATCATGACTGTCAGAAGGCAGGCCTGCCCCATCCAGCGCTGCTTTGGTTCTTCATAATCTGGAACAGCTCTTTCTTGTCTTACTCCAGTATGCATCGGTGAGTTGATTCAGGAAGTTTAAGTCCTCCTGGATTCACTGACGTCTGTTTCTAAAAGGTGAAAACTGCAGTGGTAACATATGACGGATGTTTGGCTGAAGCCTTCTCAGTAACACAGAAATGGCTTCATGAACCAGACTTTGTCCAAAATGTCATAGATGCTTGTCCCTGTAACTTGTGAGGACATGGTAGAAGCACTTTGGGTTTTTAAGGTGTGCCAGCTCATACAGCCACTACTCTAAAAGGGTTGTGGTTGGCAGACCTCTGAATTCAATTTCAGCAAAAGAAATCTAAAAGGACAAAGAAGAAAATTAATTTAGAAATTGGTATTGGACATAGACTAAACATGAAAAATTTTGCCTTGAAGCTTTTAGATAAAAATCTAGAAAGATATACAGTATTTTCCAGACACAAGATGAGGCTCTGATGTGTTTCTCTCCAAACTCATCTCCAAACAATCTGAGAGTCTCGTGGTCACAAGAGAACAGAATTTTTAGGTAGTTGATTGCAGTGTGCACAAAGAACTCCCAGGTTCTTCTACAGCGTCCTGAATTTGGTTAGAGCCTGGTTTTTTTCTTCCTAATGAACAAATAGGTTACAATGCCAAATACCTCTGAGCATGTTTAAGTTTATTCCATTCACAATCAAATGAGATGTGATACTGCCCTGTTCTAAGGGAAAATCTACAAATACAAGAATCTGGGCAAAAAGAATCAAGAAGCTGATCAGTGTTGTACAAACTCTTGGTTTCTTGCCCTTGTACAACTATGGCAAGAAAAAAAGCCTCTTGATAATTGCCCATCAAAGGCATTTAAATGTTTTTGTTAATCCACCTGCAAGCATGCAGGCTTGTAAGTACTGCTGTGGATGGCATCATCTGGTGACAGTGGCCACTAGAGCTGTGTCCTCTCATCAGCTCTGAGTTCTTCTGTGTGACCCTGAGTTAGGGCATATTTTTCTGGAATCAGATTTGTCAAAGAATCCTGTTTCCATTTAGAAGTAGAAATAAATAGCAGCTTCTTGTGGACTTCACTATCTTTTGACTTCACTCATCTTCAGTTGGCCTTTTTTTTCTTTTTTTTTTTTTTTTGACCTCCACAGTTATTTTCCTGTGTCTGCAATTTGAAATTACTACTGTCAGTTTTATTGCAGAGGGTATAAACTTTATTCCTGCTGTCTAAACCCTTCCTGCATGAACTTTCTGGATGTTCTCAGTGAAGGATTCACTACAGGTAGTGACACATTTAGAGTGAAACAGTGCAACTTCTGAGCACTTTGCCCAATTTCTAACCAGTTCTCACACTGAACATGAAATGCCATAGCCTGCTAGCAGCATCATGTCAAGTGCTGTACTAATGTGTAAAAACAGACAATCTTTGCCTTCTGGTGCTTCCTTAAAAAAAAATAAAGTCATGGAGGAGAGAAGCAAAGCTGCACAAAAGGTTTTGTTGTTACTAGAAATGGGAGGCTGGAGAAGAGGGAAATGCACTGCAGAGTGTTTCACTCAATCCAATGCTTTTAGACTTGATTGGCCTTTTTAAAGAAAGATCTGAAATGTTGTGCTTGCCCCACGGTGGTGCAGTTGGACAAGCAGCCTGTTGATCTGCGTCCCTGCAGCTGTTCCGAGGGCGTTGCTGCCAGCAGGATAATGCCCTCTTTACTGGGTTCTGGAGGTGCTGGGGAATTACCGAGGGGATCCATCTCTCCTCGTTTTTCTTCTCTCCCAGTAGCATCTGGCTTGCCTTGGTGATGGAAAAGGTTTGTGCATGGGAAAATCCTGAAACAGACTGTCAAAAGCAGTAACAGTGTGAGACAGTGAAAACCAGTTTCAAGATACTGTCAAGAGCCTGGGGAAGTTTTCTGGGAAGGGAATTGAAGCTGACCCAAGAGAAGTCTGGACTATTAAGTTAATTATCCTGTCATGAGGTTTTTGAAAGCAAAGATGGAGCTCTATTAGCATGTTGGCTTCATGGCAAGTGAGAGCTGGCTGGAGCCTGTTCATCTGCATGTATTTTTGGGATGAATTAGAGTCTAAAAGCCTGTGGGTTTTGTTGAAAAATGACATTTTGAAAGAAGCAAGTTGGCTGCTAGGATTCAGAATCACAACAGAGCCAAAATAAGCTCCATATTTCTTAACCCCCATGTCACTGTGAGGTCCAAATTATCCCAGGTGATATGCAAATACACAAGGATGGAGCATTGTGAGCTGCCAGGTTTTCATGAGAAGGGGGCAAAGGAAAATAAACCACAGTTGTCCATTATGTAAATATATGGCAGGTATGAAAAAGACTGAGCTATTCAAACCTGCTAATGTTTGTGAGGAAAGGCAATAAGAATAGGAAAAAGAGCTAGGGATATGAGTAAACCGAAAACTCAGACTGTGACTTCAGCATTTGGCACAAGTCAGCAGAATAAATAAAGCACGGAGATGCTGGGGGGGGCAGGGAAAGAGACGTGTCCAGAGCAGCATAAACAGCGAGTCTTGAGCCAGGGTACTGTGCATTGTGTTAGCAGGCATCAAGTTGGGTTTGTGGGAAAGATGGATAAAAGCAAAACAGGCTAAAGGATCTGAATAAAGGCAACGAAAAGATTGTGCTCCAGTCATTTTTGTACTCTGGTGTGAATCGGATGCAGCTCTGGGGGACTTCAAAGATGAATACTGACATAATGCTAGGAGATAAATGGGCTTTCTTTTTATTAGAAAAGATGCAGATTAGATAAAATTGTGATTTACGTTATTCTGAGCATGTGGGGAGCTGGCATCAAGGCTGAGAAAACAGTATATTACAAAGGCCCAAGGAAAAAGGAACCGGATCCTGAGGGACTGCTTATTCTCTCCTGATACAAAATGATCATTAGGAAAGATAAACTTATTAAAATTATGTAGAAAATATAATTTTGGGCAGATTGTAGCCAACAGTGCTCAAGGCCTACTTCATATCAGTGTGAATGGGCAATTAAGAGCCTAAATGTCTCAGTTTCTCTAATGTTGTATAATAGCAGCTCTGGGTAGGTCAAACCAGAAAAGTGCCAGGCTTCCTCCAGCACCCGTGCTCCTTTTCCAGATATTGCTGGCCTCATCAGCTGGGAAAGGTTTTACATGTCCTTGTCAAAAGCTGCTCTGAGTGTTGTTGAAGTTCTGCTTCAAGGGTGGTTGGACAAAGGCAACACAGCAGAGAGGGATGAAGGGTGTAAAATACATGGGCAGATACGGTTCTGTGCCAAAAGATGAGGAACAATGTAGTGCCCAGCCTTACAGGGGTTCCTGTTTCATGCGGCTCCTGCCTCCTCCCTCAGTAAACTTGAGGGACACCATTTCTTACAATTCTATATTTCGAATTATTCAATCAGGGGATGTGTAGTTCCTGCTAAAGAAAGAAAGCTGCTGTATGGATTAACTCTTTCTAGGCAGGAAAAACCTAAATCAAATAACAGTCCAAAATAATTTCACTGTTCCACCTTCTGTTAAAAAAAATAAAAAAGTTTTTGGTTTACCACAGAGGACATCAAAGAGGATGCCTCATATCAACTTCTAGAGTTCCTGGAATTCCTTGGGAAAGTTTCCCCATCATATATAATCTCGCACCAAGAACCTTTAAAGTGAAGCTTCTGAAGTTGTGCCAGCAGGCCCTGGTCTGCAGTTTTGTGACCATTTCTTATTTTCACAAGTGTTGAATTCAGAAATTGTACTGCAACAATGGTAGGTGGCAGGTGGATGAAACTGAGAGTGAAGTTGTCATGATGCAAAGGTAATTGGGTGACTTGTTAGTGCAACCTTTAAAAAAAGAACACTAGAGACAAAAATGTGGCTAAAATTCTTATGATGGGCAAAACCCTGTAAACCTACTGGGTAAGTTATCCATGCAGAATATGTGTTTGACTACTCAATGTTGTGCATCGTGCGTGTGTAGTTGGCTTGTTATGTATCATAAACATATTAAGGGATTTTAAAAATTTAGCAAGATTTATTTCCTGTTTGTTTCTACTGACAGTTTCGTGTCTAAATCTCATGGTTTACTGTCAGAAATATAAAACTTCATTACTGTCTTATGCCTAGGTTCATTCATTTGCTCAAATAAAAAACGTAGGTATGAGGGAAAAGGTATAACTGAGATTTTTTAGAAGTTGGAGGTCATTTTGCTTTGCTGCAGGGCTGTGCAAATGGTTATATGCTTGTCAGTTAAACTGGTTTGGGGGTTTTTTTACCCATTCTGGGCACCCAGCCAGCTTAACTTACAAAACTGCAATTATCATGATTGTTAGGAATAGTTCCACTTCTTCCCTTGGATTTCTTCTGCCTTGCTTCTTTTCTTCTTTGAGGAAGTCTTAAATTTTCCTGTCAGTTCTGAGGAGACCCTGATTTTCCCCTTAGGGGTTCCCACAGAGACATAGAGTCGCAGAGGCCCTCCAGCTCCCTGATAAATGTAATCCTATCAGAGGCAGCAACAAGCCAGAGTGTCACTCCACAGGATCAAATCCCCAGCCTACAGAGCCAGGTCTTGCTGCTGGGAGACCCACAGTGCTCTGGGTTTTTCAATTTTATCATTCAAAACAGGATTTCTAAATATATTTTGAATTTGAAGGCTGAGAGGCTTTGGCATTTGCATCATTCCCCATTTACGACTGCTCCGTTTCTGTGGCTGTTGCTGGGTGAATGCTTCCAAGGTATTTTGATGCCCCTCCACAAAACATGAATCAAAGAGAAAGAGCTGGCAGCAGCTGTTGGCCACCCAGCAGCCTTTGGTCCGAGGGTGTCTGGGGTAGGGCAGCATTTCCTGCACTCTTGCCTCTGGCCCCACGGTCTCCAGAAGGAATAAGCCACTTCTGTCAGGCTCCTGGGTAACTCCTCTCTGAGTCCAGGGTGTAGGTGTGGATGGCTTTAGTTATCAGGGAGAGCACACTGGAAGGTGCAGTTTCGCCTTGCTGGTGTGAGCTGGGATCAAGCCTGTGAGGTGCTGATAGTGCCTTGATCTGGTGGGGAAAGTGGGCAAGTCTGTAACTCGAGCAGTGCTGCACTCTGCTCTTTTATCATCAGTGATTTGCAGGGTCAAGCGCGGCAGCAGTCCAGGCACGGGCGCCTTCGCAGCTCCTCAAACAGAGCTCCTGCTCTGCCCGATAGGAAGATCCCTAATCTTGGCTCTCATCCCTGTGGAGGAGCCGTGCCTCTTTCCTGCCTTACACGTAGATTTGGGGTGGGATGCTCTGATTCTCGTTCTTCCCCCACGCCAGTGGTTTCAGTTTGGGGCGGGGGCCTGAGAGGGAAAATCCAGCTCTTATCTCCCTCGTGCCTTGTGCTGCCGGGCTGCTGTGCCTCAGTGATAACGCACCTCTGGCTGCTGGTGCTGCAGCTCTTCTCGGGTTACAGCTGCTCTTCTTCATCAGGATGAACTTACAGGAGCTCTAGGAAAGTCAGAGATGGGGAAATAATGATGGTGTGTCGGGTTATTGTAGCGCTGGCCAGATACAGTCCATCAGAGAACTTCCCGTGTTCAAACCAACTTGGGATACAAAACTCTGCTGAGCATTTCTGAAGTCTTGTTTATTTTCAGCCAATCAATCCCTCTCAAGAACTTCTGGACAATTTTTATATGACCTATTGGTTTCATTATTTTATGTATATTAGCACTACAGACTGCTGTATCACTTAGAATCACAGAATCACAGAATATCCTGAGTTGGAAGGGACCCACAAGGATCACAAAGTCCAACTCCTGGCCCTGCACAGCACCATCCAAGACTCACATCATGTGCCTGAGAGCATTGTCCAAACGCTTCTTGAACTCTTTCAGGCTTGGTGCTGTGACCACTGCCCTGGGGAGCCCCATTTATATAATTCTTGCACACCTACTGCTTTTTCTTTTCCTCATTGAAAACTATGTTTTCAACCAATTATGTTTAAACTGTTTAATGTCTGTGAAAAATCTGTTTGCTGAGCTATGATGTCTAGACCTGTAGCAGAATGTAAAAGAATTGAGTGAATGTGAAAAAGTATATTTGCCTTCATCTGAATGGTTGGTGTGACCACGGGAGTATCCCTCGTTAGGGGAACCTGAACTGTAGATCTTGGGGCTGTATTTCTTTCAAGTATTAAATGCAGCAGCCTATCTTCTTGTGCCAGGACCTTTTAGAATGATCAGGGATTTGAATTATTTTTTAAGCGTTTATTCTGAGGGTAGGTTGTGAGAGGTTTCCAAATTTCCTGCTTTACATCATTAGGATTAACAATTTGCAAAGATCTTCTGTCAAAGGTGTTGGAACCAATTCTGCTGCCCCACAGACTTACATCAATTACTTCAGATGTTTACAATTCTAGGGTAAACTAAACCTGTTCTTATGAGCTGAAAGAGATTATCCAAAATGTCCAAAAGGTTGCGAGATTCTTGCCCCTGGTTCCTCCATCAGACTGGCTGGTGTGGTTTATTTTTCTTCAAGAAAATTGATGTCGAGACCTGGCCTTTTTCTTTCTCTTCCCTTGGATGCAGGGACTTGTTTCATCTTCATCCAGAATGTAATTTTCTGCCAACATGTAATTTCTTCAGAAACATCAACAAACAAAAGTGTGACTTCACTTATTCTTAGATACAGCGTAATACTGTCTTCAGAAATCCTTCTGTGGGTGTTACAGCCCAGCTCTTGAGATAGCAAAGTTAAAATTGCAGAGTCTTATTTTGACATTATTCGTCTTGAGAAGCCTACCAAGAACCAAGCAGTGGCCACAGTGGCTTCCCTTTATTTTCTTATTTTGATCCCCTTGATTCAAGGGGTCATTCAGTTTATAAACTCCCAGCTTTGCACTGTTTTAATTTTGTTAACTGTTATTTAGCATCCAAAATAATGCTTCCAGCATGCACATTCTGGGTTTATCAAGTTTCTAGCTTAAATCCCCACCCATCTTTCTGAGCATAAAAGCAGGAGAGGTGGGTGTGTGTGTAGAGTGGAGAGAAGGAAAGAAATATTGGAATATTACATTTTTAAACATTTCAACATGGGAAGAAAACTATATTATTTTGTCATTTTTACTTTACATCATACAGTGCAAGCATGATTTCTGTAGAAGTGTTTGTTTTGGTTATTCATGGCATAGCAAGTTGTTTTAGATTTGTTTTGGGTTTTTTAGTAATACTGTTTGGTCAAAGATCTCAGCCCACCTTGGCAAGCTCAGTGAATTCCAAAAACTTTGCATCTGTAAAAGGAGCGGCATCTGCATTTCACAGAAGTTGCTACTGTCAGCAGCTGGTTTACTCAGCACGTGGCTTTGGGGGTGGCCTCAGCAAGTGCCTTTTCCTACTGAGACAAATCTGCCCAAAATTGGTATAGTTTTGTCTGGCAGTCAGAATATTTTGCTGGAGAGGGTTATGAGTCTTGGAAAGCAGCATGTAGGAAATACTGGTTTATTAGAGCACTGTGAGTTCACTTCTCACCCTGCAGAGTTGCACCATTGCTCTATAGTGCGTGTTTAGTTAGTTATACCCAGACAACGTGGTACAGATGTGTTACAGTGGGCCTAAAGGCTCACACTATCTGCTTCCTCTTGGGTAGTCCACGTGGCTCTGCTTCAGCATGACTGCCATGCCTGGGTAACTGCTCAGCTTCATTGACTGAGGCAGAATTTGGAAGAAAATGCAAAATTCCAAGGAGTTGCTGAGGCCAAGGCAATGTTTCAGGTATAAGGCATGGATTTGTTTTGGTTAAGTATTGCAATCCTGTTTATCCTAGAATAAATAAATCTCTTTTTCTTTGAATAACTTTTGTTTATGCTTTTTCAAGGCAGGGTAAAAGATGACCCATTTTACCTGAAACGAGTTGAGCTTGCTCCCATGAGTTGAGCTGTACTTACGCCTGTTCTGCGTGGTTTGGTACCATGCAGCAGAAGTTGGGTTCTCAAAGACCGAAGCCTGCAGTGTTGCAGAGCTCGATGACCCTGCAGTCCAAGCACAGAGGAAGTTTGATGATGACTGGAGAGCTGGAAAATCGATGCAAGTTGGCGTTTATTTCTTTTCGCAGCATGGCAGAAGCTGGAAGGTACCTCTGGCAGTCATCTGCTCAAGCTGGATCACATGAGCTGTCTACACAGGACCATATTCAGGAGTTTGAGTACCTCCAACACTGGAGACTCCACAGCCTCCCCAAGCAACCTGTGCCAGTGCTCAATCAGCTTGATATTAAGAAAGTGTTCCCTGCTGCTCAGAAGGAGCCTCCTGTGTTTCAGTGTGTGCCCACTGCCCCAGTGCTGTCACTGGGCACCACTGGAAAGAGCCTGGCCCCATCCTCTTTGCACTGCCTGGCAGGTGTTTATTTACATTGATGAGATCCTGCCTGAGCCTTCCCTTCTCTGTGTTGTCCTTCCAGGAGATGGGACCAGGGTGGCTGAAGTCCCCCATGAGGACCAGGGCCTGAGACTCAAAATCTGAGTTTAGACACAGGTACTGATAATGTCTTCCAGACTGTGTAGAACAGGTACACGTCCACCTGGTGTTCTTGTCAATTGTAGCTCTTCCAGAGTTGAGCACAATAAGAATGAGGACTTAAGGGAGAATAGTTGCCACTCCTCTACTTCTTCCTGTAGCTCCTTTTACTTCCTACCTGCTGTTGTTTTGGTGGTTTCTAATTACGCTTACTTGCTGTATTTTTCCTTGTGCAGAAGGGATGAGGAGGACCGGAACTTCATCACCATCTCATTTTGCATCACACTTCAGTATCTTTGCCCATCAAACTGCGTTTCAGCCTGTGAGTACCTCCAGAGATAATTACAGTTGGGGTTTGTTTGTTAGGAAGCTTGGTGCATGACTTTGTCAGTCATATCCCCCCCGACTAGGGAAAGAAAACACAGAGGCCTGTGACTGAAGTATTTTCTAGAGAAATCTGAGGGGCAGTGCAAGGCAGGACCACGGTGATCTTGTACTATACAGGTGCTCTCCTTCTAGATACTTCTTTCCTTGGAAAGGCAAATTCACCAGTGTGCCATCTCCCGTAGAACTGAGCTCCTGTGCTCCATGACTGAAGGCTGCCAACTCCAACTCTGTTGCAAGCTCTGTAACAGTCTGTGTTTGCAGTTCCTCAGGATGGAAAATCATGTGGCAAACTGTAACTGAGTTGAGGCATTTCCTCCCTCCTACTCTCTCCTCATACCCTCAGAAGCACACTTGTCATGGCCCAGATGAATGTTAAAGTGCCTTAACTTCCAGCAACAAATGTAGGTAGAGCATTGGCTCCATTTATTGAAGTAAGCTTTACCTGTCCATTTGACCGGAAATGTTTCATTTGCTGCCTCATTCCCTAGCTGGTTGAAGTCCTATTTTATCCACTGTTTGAGTAACGTATGAACTGTATCAGTGTAAAGTTAAGCAATTTATATCTCAGTATTACGTGTTTTTTCTACTCTTTCCAAGAAACAAATCCCACCTAAACAGGTAATTTAATTCCCCTGAACCCTTTTTCCAGAATGATAATGGAGCAGCTTCTGAATTACACGGATGTGTCTCTTAGCAATGTTGTCAATCCAGTAGAGGACTTGCTCAGAGAAACTGTTTCAAATCCCAGATTCATGCACATTAGGGAGTTTGAGCATGGAAAGTATCTACAGGCAGGTTTAGATCTTCAGATTGCCCCAAAACAATTTTTGTTGTAGGTTAGCTTACCCAGAATTAAGACCTTGCTCTGCTGTCTATTTTTGCTCAAAGTAACATATCAGCAGAAGGTGGGATGAAGTGCACACAGGCGGCTTCCAAACAGCTCCAAGTACCTGCAGCCCATGGGTCTCTGCTACTCTTTCCTCGTCAGGAGAAAAGTTCTCTTATTTACCTCCAAAACCAAACTTGAATGTGATGGAACTTCCCTGGGGAAAGCCTCAGTGGTCAGTGCAGTCCAGTGGCCAGTGCCTGTCAGTTTGCTGGTTTGGGTAGTGCCTGGGCTGTTTCCTGTTTCAGAAAGAGAACTCGAATGTCAGGGAAGGACTCCTACACTGCACTATCAAGGTTCCTGTGCTACTTTTAAATTTCACCACCAACACAGCCAGTTGCCTCACAGATTGTCTCTGTGTTACGTAACTAATTAAGCAAATCATGTAGTAGCAATACAATCAGGATCATGGATAGTCTTGTCAGGAGATGCAGGGATCAGGAATGAGCAAGGCTAAAACTAGCTGAATTTCATATTCCAATACCATTATTCGTAATTCTGCTAGCCATTGACTAGACACTGGCACCCAAACAGGAGCTTTGCCTTCATCCTTGAAGGACGAAAAACCAGGAAAATTTCTGTTTAAAAACAAAACCAAAACAACAGAACAAAAAGCCCTATGGAAGTTCTCTTGGGAGTCATTTAGAAAGATACTGCTTCTATATTCTTGCATTGTACCTGGGTTTAAAAATTTGTGTTGCTCCAAAATCCTCCAACTTCACACTAGAACAAGCAGAGAAGAGCCGTTTTGAAGTACCGCTACTTCTGGGAGATTGTGACCCCAGACCTGGAGCTTTAGAAGTAGTGCTGGCTGCACAGTTCGCAGATGCCTGGGAGAACCTTTGTGACTGTGGGTGGATTCAGTCATCTAAGCCTAAATCTGATGCTTCAGGTTAGGTAATCTATGCAGTACTGCAAATTTATGTAGAACAGTACAAGCTTCAACAATGAATCAGGCTCAACAAAGAGCTGTCTCTTCTGTGAAGAAAAGCCTTGAAAACACTCATTTAAAAAATGTCTTAAGTCAGTTTTTATGAGCTCTCAGGTTTTCTTGCTTGTTATTAGAGGTCTATAATGTTTCTGTCTTTGTTCTATTATGGCTTTGCAGAGACTGAACTAGACCTGACTGTAACCTTTACACACATTAAAAGATATTTACTGACCCAGACTGAAAAGAATGGGACAGTATTTTCCTGAAGAAACAGTGTTAGTGTACGTTGTCTAGTGTATGGACAAAAGGTGTGTATTATTTATGCACGAGAACATAACTGGCTAATAGTGTCAAGTTAGTTACTGACAGTGTATAGGAAGTGGCCTGAACGAAGGACTTTTTCTAGTCAGACAGGAATTTAAACAGTAACCAACTTATTCATATTTTATCATGGAAACTGTAGGCAGCATAACAGCCTGACTGATAGCAACACAAAAAAATGAATGAAGCTGAATTATTTTTTCAGTTGAACTGCCTGTACCTTCAACTGCTTTAAATCTAAATGTCTTCACTGCAACAGTTCTTTCATGTTTAAAGAAAGCGTAATTCCCCAGCTGATACATAAATATATGAACACTATGGCCTTAGAGGTGCCAGAAGAGGGATCTTGATATAAATTGGAGTTGAACTCCAGAAGGTTTAACATTACAGAAAATGTAGGTAAAGGTATCTTTTCTTCTCCCTTTCACTAAAATCAAATTCAACCAAGGAATTCTAACTAACTTAACCCCTGCTATTGTAAGGAAAACAGTCTATTTTTAAGAGATTGCAAAAAAACATTTACTGAACATTAGTTTGAACAACTCTAACAAAATAATTAAAAGTAGAATGATTCCCTGTGTCTTCTTTCCCCATCTACCTCCTGTAAGAGAAAACGTCTATAAAATTTACATCAATAAATTAATATTCAAGTTTTAATTTGAAGGAAATTAAGAGCTTTTTAAACAAAATAAAACAAATATTAAAGCTTCTAATTTACAAGATTTTTTTCAGCAACTTTAAAATTAGAATGGAAGTGTCTTTGAAACAGACAACTCTCTGAGAGAACCACATTTAAAATGTGTTAAGAAATATTAGTTTTATTTAACCAGTTTTCACAGCTGAATATTTATTCTATAAAAACTTTACAGATTGTACAGTTTATATATAGTTCAAACTACTAGAACAAAGAAGTAGGTCCCACAGATGCAAAAATACTGTACCAATCCAAGGTAAAGGCAGATTTACACACTGTACAGCTCTCCACTGGGAAGGGGAGGTGGGTCAGTTCCAAGTAAAAAGTTCAAAACTGTACAAAAATAAGGTTTGATTTCTTTTTCATTCTTCATAATACATTCAATAAGATTGCAAGCACAGATATCCAAGTAATAATAGATATCTGCAGTCAGGAATCAACCACTCCTGAAAGGAATGCAAAATAGGTCTATTTACACAGGGCACTCTTTTACACCATACTGCATATAGTGTATATTTCAAATAATAAAAAAGCATAGACAAAGACCATTAAACATCTAATATAAGGTAGGTTTTTTTTAAAGGTTTTTTTTTTTACTTAATAGTGTGCCAAAAGAATTTTAACTTATTAAATAATATATTCTAAGTGAACCTAAAATTTATGAACATAAAATGCATTTTTGGTGTAATACATCAATTAAACCAGCAAATAGGAAAAAAGAACCAAAAACAAAACCCAAACTGTATATAAAGTAGTATTTTCACCCAGCAACAGAAGCACTTATGTAGTTATTAAAAAAAAAAAACCAAAACAAACAAAACCCCCAAACAAACGAACAAAAAAAACAACCGAGAGAGGCTTTTTCAAAACCCACTAAAACTAACTTATAACTTAGGATATTCATACATAAGATATTCAGTGATTCACTAATACTGCAAAACAAGCTTTTTTGTGTTGGTTTTTTTTTTTTCCTTCCCCCCTTCCACTTCCCTCCAGCTCTCCCTCATTCCCTTTCCCTAAGAGACAGTGGTTTCTTCATGCTATCTGGGTAAGAATCAGACATCTTCCTGCCCCTTCCTCCCACCCCTCTATACCTCCCCCCCAAAAACAACAGAGTGTTTCCTTAGCATTAATCCTGAGCACACTCTCTTTTTGGGGATATGTGTGATTTAAGCATAGTAGGGTTTAGTTACCCCAAAATTTTAGAATGTTCCATTACTTGAGGTATTTCAACCTTCTTCTGAGACAATGCCTTTTCTCTAAGCTGACTCATTGGGCAGAGAAAGCAAGGGCTGGCTAATACCCGTTTCAGTTCTGTATTCTCATGAAAAAGAAAAGCATTATTCCAGACTTCCCTGCCACACAGAAAATAATGCAACACCATTCACTTTTTAATTCAGTCTCTATTTGATACAGTACTAGCCAAAGATAACAAAAACTAGAGCTTTTAAAGAGATGTTTGGTAGTGCACTCTATCATTTTTTAGCTTGTGTGTGTGTGTCTACATACACACTCTCACACATATTACATTTATATTTATATATATAAAAGACATATATAGATATATGCACACACATACACTTGTGTGTGTATATATCTGTATGTAACAATCAGGGAGAAAGGAGTTTTGTTCAAATTTAAGAGATACAGTACTTTTAAACCCCTTGACAATAAAAGGGGAGGGGGCGTGTGTCCACTCCTGTTCCCAAACTGAGCAAGGGGTTAGTTTATATAAGGTTTTTTTTAATGGGCATATTTTTCTTGCCCTGATGTCCAAGAAATACAATTCCAGTGTCAATGGGCATCTCATCAGAATTCATCAATTCTGTTCTGCAGATATTTTAACATTGAGTCCATCCCTTGTGCTGAGCCCCAGATCTTCTTCAAAACTTCACACTCCTTTTCATTTGCTTGTTCCAAGTCCACCTTCATGACGTTACGTACTAAAGCTTTGGATTCTTCAAGTACCTAGGCCATAATTAAAAAAGGGGGAGTTGGGTTAGTACTGCCTGAGAACTGAGCACCCTATGTGCTTCTATGGGTATTTAAGAGGTTTATATGGATGAATCCTGGAGCTGATTATCAACTTAAGCTTACCCATTCATGGACATACTATGACTGTAAGAAATGTTTCTCATAGTCATCTTTCCTGTGGCATCACACAAAATTTCCTTTACCTTATACCAGCACAATTTAAAAGTGCACAAAAGTGTGAAAATGATGAAAATCAGAAAATAACTATGAATATATATATATGGTTTTATAACTACAGAAAAGTGCAAGTCAATAGTGGTGAAGGCTAATCATAACATGATTATCCCAACCTGCTCTCATAACTGGGCAGATCTTGATTTCTTGAGCACTTTAAAATACACTCAAATGAAAAAAAAAATCTCATTTGTTTTTTTCTGCTTAGAAAGTGAATAATTTGCTTTTAAAATACAACATTTCTAATACACAGAACAGTTAATTTGTACTGCACCTGCTCTTGTAAGAAAGTTAAAATTACCACTATTTGATGCTATCATGTGCAGCTGCCAGTAGTGCACACAACCAAACCACTAAGTGTTACTCATAAAACTAGGTCCAGTATAATGTCAAAGACTGTATTTATTTCTTTGGTAATTTAAATTACAACTCAAGATTTCTGTGTTTCTCTGCAGATGTTAGGGCAACTGTTTATATTATCAATTAGAATAAGTTGGACTTCAGCAACTGTGTTAATACCAAATTATATAATAAAAATACAATGCTGATTTATGCTCCCTGTCAAATGCCACAGTACACTGTAGTTAAGAAGTAGTCAGATAGGAACTTTAAAAAGAATCCTAAAAAACCCCAAACCAGCAGGATACATAAAAATCTGTCAAAAAACGTTGCTGTACTATAATGCCGTCCTTGTTTCATGAAAAGGCTCTATTTTTTTTTTTTTTAGGACAAAAAGATGCAGTCTAATACTACTTAGATTAATTCTTATTCATCTGATCATAAAAATGCAAGAAGATAAAGGAAACTTACAACTGAATTACATGTGACAAGTTCTTTGATTCGAACCATTACTTCCTGTGTGAATGTTCCCGGCCAGAACACTTGGGAGACGAGTCCTTTGGCACAAGCTTCCTGCGCCGTCAACTTCCTTCCACTGAACAACATTTCATTGGCCTGAAGGGATAAAAAGTTACTTCTGGTATGAAATGTAATGAGACAAAACTCATCAAAGGAAAAATGTTCAAAACAAATAAGAAAAATGCCTGCACTGCTTGAAATAGTTCTATTACAGCTCTTCCAAGTTTTAATTAAAGAAAAATACTGGCCTACAGCTGCTTGGTCCGTGTTGGTGACCATTACTAGGTCAGTAGTTATTGAAATGTGGATGTCTGTGATTAATGGTTAAATGTGAAAATGTCTTTCGTCATTTCCTGGCCGTGAATGTTTGTTAGCTCTGGCTTTCTTGCAGTATTGCCGACTTGGTTATCTGTGTATCTGGGAATAGGTTATAATGCCTGGCAAATTTGTAAAACAGCAATGAATACATCAGCTTGCCCTTTATAATGATGTATTCCAATTTCTGACCAAATTCATAGGAAACAAACATTCACATTTTCTTCAAGAGTCCAATACTGAACTGATAAATCCTTTCAGACTCTGATATAGCAGTCTTATTAAAAACCCCCAGTATTTAAAAGATCTTGCACATGGTTTAAGGTACAGAATTGAGTACTACCTTCTATGCAACAAGATGCTCTCTCTAGTTCTGTAAATGTTTCTGAATTGTAATTATCATGCCCTTCACTATTTACCAATTTCTCCATTAAAGCTTTGTCCTACAGCCACTTTAATTCTAGCTTTAGTGATGTTTCTTATACAGTTAAACTTTGTTCGCAGTGATATTTGCATGGAAACAGCCAGTGGAAATTAAAAAGTCAGAATAACAGTCAACCTCAAAAAAAAAAAATCAGTGTTATTGTTTCTTAATGACTTATTTCCACTGAAAAATATGACAAACCCATTACTGCACTCTTGAAATACAGGAAATAAGGCTGTTCTAAAACACAAACCTGACAGGTGTAACATTTCTGAGGGAAAAATTCTGAGGTCTTTAATGTTTTCTAATACTGGAAATTTTGGTAATTATTTCAGCAACTTTCAGTTAAGTATCTCAAATAATTAATTATTAACTTAATAAATAATTAATTATTTGCTGTGGTACCATGTTCCTGGTATTGCCATTTTACACACGAAGCAATTTGGAAACTCTGCAGTCTCTTGTTTGTTCCTTTGTAATGAAATACAAAGTCTGGGTTCTAGTGGCGGTTTGCTTCCTGACTGCCAATCCATCAGGAATGCAAGAAAAAAACCCAGCCAGTTTCCTAGCATATTTTACTTTGATTTTACCATCAGCATACCTCTCACAGTTACTGCGGAAAGCTTTGATTCACATATATTAGTTTATAAAAACTCAAATCTCTTGCACTATGATCAAATTCTACACCCTATAGTTCTCCCTTCTGTGACCACTAAATCAAACATAATACAAAGTTCATTAACCATTCCCTCTCATTTTCCAGAATGTATGTGAATAATAATAACCTGAAATACTAGCTAAAAATCAGAGATGTACACATGGTTGTCTAAAAAAAGAATCCTTTTTCCTACACAGTTGGGGAAAAAATATTCTTCTAAAATAATTTTAAAAACCACTTAACATTTCTATGAAAGATCAAACTCTGAAGTCAATCTAACTAGTAGTTATGAAAGGCAAACATTTAAGCCAAGTGGTCTGGTCTACATATCCTTCACATGTATCTTTGCAAGGATAAAAATGAATGCTAGAAAACCCTTTTTTCCCCTAAAGCTTAGTTGCAATTGCTGGGTTCTCCTGAACGTGAAACACTGTAAGTGAGAATGGTGCAGTTATCTTATTTCTGCCAGCTGTAACACAGTATTAGCATAAAATCTCACAAGAAATGAGCATTCCCATTAATGCTCTCACTTGACAGGTTTTGAAGGGAAATGTCTTGCTCTGGCATCCTCACTTTTGATCTACACACAACATATGCTGGAGACCAACTGCTAAACAAGCTTTAATCATAATCATGCCCTGTACCTGCAAAAATCAACACACTTGGTGGTTACTTTCCAGGAAATACACTACAGCAATAGAAATGAGGATGATAAAAATACTTCACTAATTTAAGATTCTCATTAGCAACCTTCATTTTCTACTCCGAGCAGAAAATGTCCCCTTCCACAGAGGAACTTCACTGGAACCTCTGGACTCTGTTCCAGTGAGGGCTTTGGGGCTCACCAGGGTCCTTTAGTGCAAGGCCAAGGCACCAGGGGCCATGGAGCACCTCAGCTCTCCTGCACTATGATCAGGAGGCAGCTGGCTCTGAGCCACCCCAGATCCTGGCTGTGATGTGGGCTACAGGCACCACGGAACCGTGCATCCCTTGTGACTGACAGAAAAGCCTAAGGAATCCTGCCCAGCGTGCTGGGGACTGGCAGGGAGACCCAGTGTGTGATGTGTGACCACACAGCTCCTGTGCTTTACATCTAGGACCGCACAACCACAGCAAGACCTCCCTGGCAGACACACAGCCACATCTCCCCATACAGACATCACCTAAATGTCTACTACAGCTTATTTTCAAAACTCAAAAGCCAAGTTTAAGGACACTTCAAGAATTCTTGGAATTTCCAAGACAGCATCAGTTTTGAATCCTAAGGTTTGGGCATCAAATTTCCTGTAATAAGCCCACGGTTGAAAACGTTTGTGGAAAAAAAAACCATCCATGACAGACCTGCTCATCCACAGAAGGTGTCTGACCCCACATGGAAGATATTTCCAGCAATCTTGCAATGGAAGATTTTTACAGAGCTGCAGCTAACAACATTGCATTGTAAGTCTGACTTACAAAAGTTAGGCGTGGCACTCCTAGTGCTGAATTGATACGTTTGTAGAAAATGTTATGATGCATACAGAGGCCTTAATTATTTGTTTTGTGTATTTTTTTTCCCCTTGAATATTTTGCATTTCGCTCATAACATCTTCCTGCTGATCTCTCTCTCTCTCTTTTACAGACAAAAAGCATGCTTCTTTATCAAAGTCTTCAGTATGGATTCTGAACGTATTTAATAAATTGTACTGAGTAAAGTTCAGCTTTGTCCCATAGAGACACTGCTATGCTGCAGAGAGTCAAAGATAGTACAAAAACAGTGGATTTTTTTCCCTTTTTGCACAGATCATTATGGAATTGTTACCACTGGAAGCTTTCAATTTAAATCTTTATATTTAAGAATGAGAGTATTCACAAACACACATGAAAGAGTACATTAGGGAAGAGCTTCTTGTGTTTTTTGTACAACTTCTAAAGAAATGAAAAGTAACAACCACAAGTCTTTAAAGGACGAGGATGGATGGAATGGATGGATGAATGGATGGATGACCAAATAAAAAGGGAAAGGAACAATCAGTAGTTTGAAACATGCTAAAGATATTAAAGATACTCTTATAACTGTTAATCTATTTCAGTTACCTTTTCTGTTCTCTTCTAATAACTAAATCCAGATATGACACAAGTAGCTATTAGATCTTTTAAAACTGGTGTTTTAATATATTGAAATATATATTCTTAAATCAATAAATACCTACAGGGAAAAAATGGCTTTTATAATAAACAGCAATTTTGGCAAAAAGGTGTAGCCACAAGCACTTGTTTCATACTGTCCAAATCGGAATGGGACGCAGGTCCAAGTTTTCAAAGAACACAGCACGAAAAAACACTAAGCAACATGAAAATAACGTAGGTAAGAAATTCTCAAAAAGCTTTTTGTTAGGAGTGCATGGAAGCCAAAACAGTTATTTTGCATAGTGGTATAAGACTGGTCCTGGCTGGTGCCACAGTGCTCTGCTGTGCAGTGACACCGAGTGCTGCACTGGTGCTGTGCTGAATGCAAGACACCCGTGGCTGGTCCCCACGAGGCAGCAGCAGGGGAGGTGTGTCTTGGTACACAGGACATGACCCTTCTGACACCATCAGGGTCAAAGCTGGGATTAAGTCCCATGCCTGCTTTCTGTCCCGTACATGCAGGTGAAGACTAAGTTGTAAGGGCATGGAGCAGAAAAGCTATAAAGGGTGGCTTCTCATGAAAGGTTTTCATGAGAGAAAGAAAAAGATTAAGAAAAAGACAACACAGCAAGGCAAAAAGTCTTGAAATCACACTGGGTAAATTATCACAACTGAATTGTGAAGCTGTCAGCCCCTACCCTGCAAGCTACTTACAGAAGCCAGGCCCATTATCCGAGGGAATGTAAGGGATGAACATCCATCTGGACTTTGTCCAAAAGTAGTGTATGGTGTCTGAAACCAAGCCTTCTCGTTGGCCCAAACCACGTCACACAGAGGCAATATAGATGCTCCAAGTCCAATGGCTGGGCCATTTACTGCTACAATGATAGGCTTCTTAAACTGAATAAAAGTATTCACAAAATTCCTGAAGAGAAACAGAAACATGCACTCACTACATGTATCAAGAGTGTAAAATATAGCAGCCCTTGAGAACTCCATAATAATTCATCTCCACAGTAACATCACTTTCGAACCCAACCTGATAACCTTCCACAATGAGGTGGTTATTTGGTGGATGAGGGGACAGAGGTGGATATTGTCTACACAGAGTTCAGAGTGAGGCTTTCGGCACTGTCTCTCGGAAGAGTTTCACAGTCAAGCTGTTGATGTATGAGCTGGATGAGCAGACAGTGAGGTGGACTGAAAAATGTCTGAATGGCTGGCCCAGAGGGTGGTGACTCATGGCACAGGCCAGTGGTTTAAGTGTTGCACCCCACGGGGTCAGTGACGGGTCCAGCACCGTTCAACAGCTTCACTGATGGTTTGGTTGATGGGGCTGAGCATATCCTCAGCAAGTTTGCTCAGGATACAAAACCAGGCTGATACACCAGAGGATTGTGCTGCCATCCAGAGGGACCTCAACAGGCTGGAGAAATGAGCTGACAGGAACCTCCTAAAGCTCAACAAAGGGAAGTGCAAAGCACTGTGCCTGGGGAGGAACAACCCCAGGCATCAATGTATGCTGAAAACCAAGCAGGAAAGCAGCTTGGCAGAAAATGAGCTAGGGTTCCCAGTGGATACCAAGCTGAACTTGAGCCAGCAGTGTGCCAGGGGTATCCTGAGCTGCTTTAGGAGGAATGTTGTCTGGAGGTTGCAGGAGCTGCTCCTGCCCCTCTGCTCGGCCCTAGGGTAGTTATGGACTCCTCAGTGAAAGACACTCCAGATGGTCTAGCAAAGGGCCATCAAGGTGACCCAGAGACTGAGTGAGCTGGGCCAGTTCAGCCTGGAGAAGAGAAGGCTCAGGGGGATGCCATCAGTGTGTACAACTACCTGAAAGGGGATGCAAAGAGGACAGAGCCAGGCTCTTTTCAGTGGTGCCTGTTGAGGCAGTGGGCACAAACTGAAACATGGGAGGTTCCCTCTGAACAACAGGAAACACTTTCTTACTGTGAGGGTGACCAAACAGGCAGCCAGCAAGGTCGTGGACTCTCAGTCTTAGGAGATATTAAAAAAACCCAGGAAATGGTCCTGGCCAACCTGCTCTAGGTGACCTTGCTTGAGCAGGTTGAACGAGACGACCTGCAAATGTCCCTTCCAACCTCAACCATTTCCTGATTCTGTAAAAGCCCAGCACTGCTCCCAGCCCAACACATCACCATAGCTGGGCAGGTACAAATCTAACACCCCTCTACAGGCATCAGCTGATACAGCACTTTTGGTACATTCATGTGCCTCACAGCTCCCTCAGATAAGGCTGCAGCCTCTCCTCACCTCTGGGCACCACAACTGTGGCACAGCCCTGCTTGGTCCTCACTGCATTTACATATAGCACTGGTGTAAGGTATTTACCTGTGTTTCTAAGTGACAGTAATAAGGTATAGATGAAGATGGGCAAAGTACTAATGATTTTCCTTGAAAAGCATTTCTGGACTGCTAGGAGACAGCTTTTCTTAACAAATAAATCGGCTTTTTAAAATTATGAACAAACATAAGTAGTAGAGCTCTATCACCACATATCACACACACCTGTAAACTTCCCCTTCTCATCTGCCTTTTGGTTGGTGATAATGCTCTGGGTACTATGCTATTAAGTGACATATGCATAATCTCATCCTCATTGACAACAAAATTGACAATTCATTCCAGTATCTACAAAATATGGATGCTTCTCTGTTCTCAAACAGTAATGCCTCCAAGAGCTTCTTAGGAAAAAATAGTCACGTGTGCATGAATACATAGGTAATTTTAAAGTTTTCTCCCTATCTGTGTTCCATATTTTTGTATTTCTGCAAAACAGGACAATTTTACTACATTGCATTCAGCACTACAGGTTATCACACTGCTTCTTAACTCATTCTAGTGAGCTGAAATAGCTAAATGCAAAAAAACAAATCCAAACCTGGAACCATCTCATGCAAGTCATCAAACATCCCATCCAGAGACTTAAGATGATTTTAATCATGTCTGAATGTCTCTGAGAGGACCATATCTAGCACATATATGAAAAATACCTTATTTGAAAGGGAGGGTGTGTGTTCATGAGTCTTTTAAGTTACCTTTGTCAATTTTATTAACAATGAATATTAGGTGAAAAATCAGGTTGCTGGAAGGGCCCAGATTAGAATAGTGATAAAAGCTCAGTGCTAAGAGCTTCTGGCCACATCTGAAGTCACTGCATGAGCAACTTTTACACGGAGTGACTGAAGAATTTCCTTTCATAAAAATAACTATAATCATCTTTATGAACCAACTGTGCCTCCAATGAAACAGGCTTTACATGTCCATGGCCTTTTTTTAGAAACATGACCATTGATAACAACAACATAAGACAGGGCTCTGAAAGAACATAGATACTCTGGAAGGATGCAAGAGACCAGGGCCTCAAAACCAGTGCTCAAATGTACTTGTTTGTATTGTTAAAACGTGTCTCCAAGAGCCATACTTTTTTTCCATATATTTTCTTCTACTTAGTAGTGGTTCAGCTCATTTTCTTTAAAAGTTAGGTTTGGTACCTAGCATTGGGATGATGATCACCAGTATTAATCTCCTCCTCTAAAATATCCACCATTCCACTGCTCTGAATGTACTATATTAATTTACTCATTCTATACACATCTTCAATCTTGGTGTATTAAATTTGTTTCCCTGAAACCCTATGGCTATTGAAGTATTTTAATACTGGTTTTAACTGGAAGAGTATTACAATACTGCCAGTTTTCATAGTTAAATCTGAAAATTAAAAATGCATGAAATGACAACCCAAATAGAAAGGGACAGGGAGCATAAAGAAGTGCTGCACGCTATAATGCAACAGGTGAATGTCTGAGATCTTTTTGAGTAAGAGGCTTTTGAAATAAGGATAGAACAAGCCAGGCCACATGACAAACAATACCCATCAGATGACTGAAGATAATCATACATACCTAATAGCTTCTGCCATCTTAGTGCTTTCCTTTTTTCTATCATCCGTTAAACGTCGTATAAAATAAATAAAATCAAGACCACAGCAGAAAATGCTACCAACTGCACTGAACAGCACAAGTTTACTGTCATCTGCAGCTGCTGTGTTCAGTGCACTTTGGACTTCCTTCATTACCTGAAAAATAAAAATTTCATAATAATTTTAATCCATCATTACAAAGCAACATGTTGTTCTCTTCCCTTCCTCCCCCTATGAGACCCTTCAACATCTTCAATTTTTCTGCAGGATCCACTCAACCATTATATTAGAAAACTTAACTTTCTTCATAATCCAAAAAAAAGGAAGTTAACGTATTAGAAGCTTTGCATTTCAAAAATGTAATTAGACTAAGATAATTAAATCATTAAGGAAAGATCTATTAGATGTTATCTGTAACTAAAGCACTCATTCAGCATTTCTGTAATTTGGACAGCAGATGGCATATGCAACCAGTACAGAAAAAAAAGAACCTTAATTGAGGCTAAAGCTTTTTTCAAGTTACACTTTGTAAATCACTGCACATCTTATAAAAGATAGGACACATCAACATGGCCAGATAAATGCAAGTGAATTATGCGTAAAGTCAACTGTACATATAACACCTTGCAAGTAAGAACCTGTATCGTGTTTTGTGTATGTTTGTGCCTAAATAACAGGCAGAAATGAGGCAAGGACTTAAAATTCCCTTCCCCTCCCAAAATCAGAATTGTTCTGACCTCTGGATTTAATGAATTATTTTCAGACGATTTTGTTGATAGCAGAATGTGTGTGAATCCATCTTGTTTCCTGACAACAATGTCTCTGTACCGGTACGCGCTCTCCGTTTGTCTCACGCTGAAACGTAGCCTTTTATCGAAGGGCTGATCTCTCCTGTCATCAATAAACCTTCGTTTGCTGGCTGTCACTCCCGTTACAGATGTCTGGATGTTGGTTGTACCATTGGCTGCTAATGCTTCCATAAAGGTGGGTGTACCTGGAAATAGTTTAAACAAGGACAATTACATTTGATTAGCTCACCCGTCTCAAAATCCCTACCAGCATGAAACATGCAACTCATATTAAGAACACACAGTAAATATGAAGCTCAGTCTCCCGCAAGTTACTAAAAGAGACACTGTGCACAGAGCAAAATTGAAGTGACAAAGGGATTCAAGAAATTAATTTTACTGTTTTGAGAATATACATTTAGAATAAGCCAAACAGACCAATTGTCATACGCTTATTTTTAGAAGGGGAGAAAGGTGTATTTAATGTTCCTAATACCAATGCACTTCACTTCAGTAGGTTAAGGGTCTGCTTCTCCCTTTCCAACATTTTAAAGTCATTTAACAGCATCAACATTGCTAAGAGAAAGCAAAAGCCTTTTTGTTTCAAACATCAGAAGTTATTATAAAGAAGAAAAAGACACTTAGAATAAACCAAATAAAGAACTTGATTGACAAGACCATAAAAAGCATAACAGTCTTTAAAGAAAAATGGAAATGAAAAAATACAGACTGTACTTCTTTGAGAGGAGCACGAGACCCATGCAGTGATGGATATTTTAATGGATTCACAGACAATGAGATCTTTCTCATGTTAAACATTTTTTGCTATTGGAATTGGCAAATAGACAATTAAGTTTTGCTGGTCTTGTTCCCAGTCTCTTACACAGAGAGAGTCTGAAGGCATGCAAGTAAACAGGCCATTCCTCATGTTACAGAAGGGACAGGTTTTTCTGTAGTTCACATTAGAAACATAATACCAAAATACTACCATTTATTAGACAAAACAAGAGACCACGCTGGATCTATAATGCATCTGTATGTTTAGGTCTCCATGCAAAATCTCCACAGAATTTGTCATACTAAAGTAATGGAGTGTGCATAGGACAGGAGAGTTAAAAATATTGGATAAGTGTGTTAGAGACCAAGACAGTAAAGCTTTGAAAGACTTTTCCTGAAAATTGAACTCTGAGACTAAAATCTTCTGGAAAGCCATTGCCCTTACCTAACAGGTACTTCAGAATATCATTTATTCGATGTCTTAAGAAGTAGAGTTAAACCATGTATAAGTAAGTTATTAATTAAATCTTATTGTAATTTGTCATCTTTCTGAAGAAGTTATATTTTAAAATTAAGTTTTTTCTAAGTTTGTTTTAACTACAACATACTTCAAAAAATTTTGGGTCCAATGAAGACATTAAAGAGGCTCACTTAACTAACTGGAATATCCAAAATCTTGATATTTCCACTGTATTCAAGTGCCGCTTACTTTGACTCATATGAAGTATGAGAGAGACAGTAAGAAAAGAGTCTAAATTTAATTAAAATTTAGAACATTATACATTTTCCTATTTCTATTGCAGAAACTGTCTCTGGATATAAATGAAGTTTTAATATATATTAATAATAAATATTAATATTATAAATATTAAAAATAAATATTTTATTTTAAATACTTTATGATTAATTAGGCAAGTTGCCTGTTTAAGGTTCTATACAATAATAAGATTTTATTCTACTTTTTAAGGTCTTTCTTGTATTAGTGATTTAATCATCTCACATCTCACTTTTTGTGAAGAAGTCAAAGACAACTCGGAATTTTTTAGTTGTTTAAAGTGAAGAGTAAGAAACTGGATTCAGTTTGTGATCAGTTTTAGAGACAGAGATGAAAAAATGAAATGGAAAATTAGTACGTTAGATTGTCACAAAAATTTCACATTTATTCTCAAATTTTCCATAGCTTAAAAAATTCCTTTTTTTGTCATTTCAGCAGAATAAATAAAAATTTGGTGCATACTAAATATGAAGTTGATGGGGAAAGCTTTCAATTTTTTTCCCTTGTAAACCATATGATGGCAATTCCATTCCTTCAAAAGAATTCTCTTTAAAGGGAATTTGCAGGGACACCAATGTTGCCCCATATTTCATTAGGAACACTAGATGAAATGGTATCACTGGCTTGGTTTTCCACAGCAAATGTAAATTAGAACAACTGAAATCACGTCTGATTTTTAAACCCTGATGAAAGTTTATGTCTTTTGTCCTAGCCATAGTGAAAAGCATGGAGAACTGGGAGAGCAGGATAGAGTAGACAAAGCCAAAACAAGGAGTCAGTAAACTTGTGCAAGACCTTCGAGCCTGTATTTTCCCACGACTCATTCTTCCAAAGATATACTCAAATACCAGAAAATTACTTTTGAGATGCAAGAGACAATGATCATATACTTTGAGAGACAAAACTTCTGGCAAGAGGGATCAAGATGTAAACACCACAGGCCAATTTTCATGCTTATTGAACTGGCAAGAGATCTTCTGATTTTTTATATAAACCCTGTCTACACTTATCAACAGTTGGAGTTTCAAACCACAACCAAGGGACAGCTGCAGTTCAGAGGAAGAAGTCTCCTCTTTCCAATCATGTAAACACACTTCTAGGATACCTAGACTGGAATAAAAAATCTGTCAGCTTTAGAAATCATAACTCTGCACAGGGAGACTCGGCCAGCTGGTACAGATCAGAAAATAGCACCGAAAGGGTTAAATCATGTTTATTAATGCTTGTCATTACCGATGGAAGCTTGGGACCCTGTATCCCTGACAGCACAGCGGGCTCTTTCTCTTGGCATTTGGTCCTTGGAAGCAAAGGGACAGCTCAGAGACATAAAGCAGTACTTCATTTTGTAAGTACCCAGGTGAAGGTGGTTTTGCTGCTCAGTCTTGAATAGGTGTTACAGCAAATAGGGACAAAAATAAAAAAGTGCAATTGAGAGTTAACTGTATTGCCATAGATTTCCTCACATGAAAAATCTGCATTAAGGTTACTTATTGTCAGGATAATTAAAGCTGTATCTTAATATTTTAAAATAGAGTTTTGTAACAAACCAAAAGCAGTTCTGCATTTTAAGACATTAATGGAGATAGCATATCACAGATAAAACACCACAGCCCTCTCCTTTCAAACTGAGCTTCCAAAAATAAGTAAGGACTTGGAAAAAAGGCAGTTTACCCTAGATATTGTCAACTAATGAGGAACTGTTTGTTTGCGTAAACAAACAGTTTATAGTTACATGAAAACCTGCAAATTGCTAACAATGTGATCTCAGAGCTGAAGACAGTACTACTACTGGACAAAGCCAAAGCTTCACTCTACAGACGCAAAAGGAAGTTAAGAGGAGTACTTTGTTTTACAGCTGCTGACTAAAACCAGGTAACAGTCAGCAATTTCATGAAACTGCCCTTGGAGGGAAAAAAAACCTAAAGCTATGAGCAACAGATAAGAAAGGAACTGGTCTTATCCAAAGGAAGACAGACACAAAATACCGGTTTTGGGAAAGGGGTAGAACAAAGGTGTTTTTGTTAAAAAAAAAAAAGTTACACTCAACTTCACTACAATCCAAAATTAAAATCCCAAGCACCTCCCTAAGACATTCATGCCTCACTGTTACTGAGAAGTTCAGTTTAGCTTGCACAGCAAACCTTGAATGCAAATACTCCCCTCCCTGCAACAATACTGGGGACACATCCAAAGAGATGCTCTAAAACCAGCCAAGCTTCTTTTGCACGCTTCTTTTTGGGTACATATGTGTTGGTGCTCTTAATTCAAAGGTTTGACTGACAGAGTATGCTGTTTCTGAAAGGCTTAGCGCAGATGCCTAAGGAACAAGCACAAGAACATGGGAGGTGTGAACAACACTGTCTATTTTCTTTAACTCCAGCCATCAGAAACTTAGCAATTACTAAAACTTGCATGCCCAGAATCATAGGCTGCACCAAACCTCATGTAATTAAATTCTTCTTCCCCATGGGATTGTCCAATTTACTTTAGAAACCACTGTGGGTTTGTCTTCCAAAGTATCTCTTGGCAGCAAGTTCTGGAACCTACATGTTGACGTCCTTCATTCCTTTCATCACAGCCCTTCTCCAGATTGACTAGCCCCAATCTTATTTCCCTTTTCTTCTTCCAGAAGCCAGTTGAAGCCTGCCACTCTTCTCCATGCTTCTTCCTCTTCTACTAACTCTTGGAACAGGGCCCAAAATGGGACACAATATTCAATATGGGGGTTTTTGTTGTTTTTTTTTAAACTACTACCGAACAGATGCTTGCAGAAAACTACCCAAAACAAACCCAATGCCCTCTTCCTGAGCAGCAACACATAGCCAGGAACCAGTCACTGTTTTATGTTTTGCTATAGGCACAGTTTGAGATGTAAGCCTGTTTTGTCCCCTCCTCAATGCCTGGCATCCATTGCACTGAAAGTCAGCTCTCATTTTAATCATGAAATCACTCAGTATTTTCAGAGAAGCCCGCAGAGTTCACAAGGAGCTCCAGGAACTCTCATGTCTTTCCTGTACCCTCCTGCATCACTTAGGCCCTTTCCTACACTAAGTGATAAAGGGGTTAATGAGAAGCATTTCACTTGAATAAGCAAATGAACAAACATCACCAGCAGCAATGTCTTAAAGTGTTAACTGCAAAAATAAAACTGCAACAGTAACTGATTACAACCCAAGTACCAGACAGGGAACAATATGATCTGGAAAACTGATTGGAAAAACAACTTGAATTTTCAATTAAAAAAAAAAATCTGGTGCTAGAAGTAAGTTACATTTTTTCCATAAGTCCTTTCTATACTTCCACTTCTTCATTGTATCCTGTATATATAATCCACAAGAGTTCAACATTAGTTGTCCAGTGCAGGTTGCCTCACATTTAATTTTTTGCCTACAGAGGTGTTTTCTAACATGTTCATATGTCTTAGCAATCTCGAAGTGTAAACACTGTTAAGCTTTTCCAGTCTTAACTCTGCATTACATCAAATATTTCACGTGGGACAGGAATTCCAGACAGCGGTACCACAATGCAAACATAACACAGAAGAGTTTCCAGTATTTTTTCCACTTCTTCTTCAGCGATTGCATAGAAAATATCTCAGAATTGTAGAGTATTGACACAGACTAGAGAAATTAAAAATGAGGGTTCTAAACCTCGTATGTATGTGCCTATTTTTTGTCTGAGTACGCATATTAATAGCGCTTACATTTTCGAATCAAACAGAAGTTCCACTCACTTTGAAACGTCACTATAAATACTTGCAAGCAAACAAAGTCTCAATTTATTGTACATTTCACCTAAATTGCTGATTTGCTCTGTGCTTCTGGAGGAGTGTTCAGAATGTGCCGGTCACTTATGTAAGAAAGCTGCAACTTCAGTTAATTCCTTCCAGAATATGGTGTTCCATTGACACAGAACACAAAACAACAGCGCAACCAGCAGTAAGTTGCACACACCCCAGCATTAGATTGGGCATCCCCAAAGATGCCTTGGAGGCGAGAGGGTGGGCAAATGACAATATTTCTTCAAATTACAGGCTGATGATCACTGCAATACCCTGCTGCTGATACGCTCGTCAAAACTCTTACTGTGGGGAGGGAGGGAGGGTTTGTGCGCTGAAACATTATCCTTGCTAAATGAAGTTAACCACTTTTGATTCTGTTTCAAGGAAATGGTTATACAGGGAACCATCAGATGTTCTTCAGACACGTTCTGTTGTTTTTGCGAATATGTCACATTTCAATACGACAAGAACTGTAGGTTTTAAGCACACATTAACTGGCCAGTTATGATGTTAGAACTTGGTGGAACACCAGCAATAGGAAACTACAACTCAGCGGCAAGCAGACGCGCAGTGGCTGGCAGGCTTGATTGTCAATGTCTACCTTCAACTCCTAAAATGTCCTTTTCTCATGCTGTTTAATTACTACTCCTTTCCATATATTTCGTATCGGTGTTGATTGTAAATGTCACTTGGAAACATTGCTCCTATTAAACCTATATTTCTTACAGGATACTGCTGTTGTGGACAAAATTAACATGAGAAGAGAAACACACACATGTACCCCAGTAATATTTCTCTACTCAGTTTTTCAAGTTTTTCCATCTCACACTAGTTTTTAATCTTGACTCCCATGTCACATTTAGAGTAACATGGTCTACAGCAGCCTTTTTTTCCCCTTGTGTAGATAATTTTCTCTGTTTCATGGATTACTTAGAGTATCAAATATATTTATATGTTATTTTAATATTGTTAGGAATAGGGCAGCATTACTGGTCATACTGGACTTAAGCAGGCTATAGGCTGTTTAATTATTTCTGCTTTTGAATGTCTTTCCTTCTCAGAGCATAAGCATCCATGTGAAGATAAACTCATAATGCCAACCAAAAATGCAACTAATCAGAACATAAAATTCTATTACTGGAAGTGGGCAACCAATACAAGAGGAAATGGCATTTCTTCACCCTTGAGTTAAATAGCTTTACCTCAGAGCCTGTTTTATACCATGTAAGTGGAAATAAAAAAGAAAAATTACATATGTTAAGAAATGGGAATAAAAAAACACTAGACCTAAGATTTGCTAAGACCACGCTCATAAAACCAACAAGGATAACATTAATAATACATAAATTGGCAACGTATCTTTTAAGGAGTATGATTAAGTTTTACTGTCTTTGAAGAGAAACTGTGCATTTTTATGCATAACGAATTAAGTAAACTTTCCACAGTCTCACAGTGGAAAGAAAATGTCCCCCTCCTCCAAAAGCAGGGGGACAAACTCCAAAAGGTTTTCCAAATACATCTCCATTCTTATTATTCCACCAAAAATAGAGAAAAAAACACTCCTCAGGTAAGCAAACTCTTTTTCTCTGTTATCATGCATCAAGATAAATTAGAACTGTTCTCCTTTCCCATTCCACTGCAGTTTTAACCTCATTTTGGAGTGATTTGTCTTCCACTGAATCTATAGTCAAGATGCTACTGACAAATAGAAAACAGTGTACATGACTGTTCTCACCATTTTAGATGGCTGCAAGGAAAAAATATATATAAAAATTCCTAAGTGCCTCCAGTATTACTCCAGTCAAGAAATCCCAGCAATACTTCACAGTAGCATGTAAGAAAGTATTTGATGTGAGAAGCAAAGAGTTTCATTTCTTTTTCTCACGAGTAAGTACAAATAAGAAAAGCCTTTCTCAGGTTACAGACTCCTTTCTGAGGTCTTTTAATACCGGGAACATTTCATAAGGGAAAACTCTTCTATCTTGATATTTTTGGAGCTGCAGGTTATGATACCACAGCATTCATTCAAAATGCTCTAAAATTTGAGAGTTAAGCAAGGACGTCTCTTGGGGCTCATCTATAGAGGAAAGCTACTGCAAAATAGGCTAAGGTTTAAACTTGAAGTATACCCAGCTATTTCACACTAACTCCTAAGGTGAACACATTCTATATTAAGAGCACTTCACCACAATTTAATCCAATCCCCAGAGTCATGCGAAAAATGGCTCTCTTTTTGTGGGATATCAGTGTCCTAATGTAAGGCTCATCTACAACAGATACTGCAAAAAGACATCCCAGTAGTTTCACCTATAGACACAAACATATGCATGCCATGGTACACATTATATAATGCTTGTAAGGACATTAAAACATTCTAAAATATCTTAGCTAGATTATGAATTAAATTTAAATAGATGGGTATAACAATATATTGGCAGAACACTTTCATTTACCTTCTTTTTGAAAACCAATGTGAATACTAATTGACAGGTTCATTCTTATCACATAGACAAGGCTTTCAATACCACAGTTCGCAAGAGCTCCACTTACAACTGCCCCCAAAACCATTTGGCATTTCAATGCAGAAAAGTAGTAGACAGAGAAGGCTTGGGACTTTCAGAGGTTCAAGACGCTGATGTGCATGCGTTAAACTTTTCAGGGAACTCTGAGATCAGAGTGCTGGAGCGAGCATCCCTGCTGGAAAAAAGCACCTCTATTTTTATGTATCTACCTCAAGAAGGTACAAGTGTCCTTCCAGCCACTATCTGATGTCTGCTATTCATAGAAGCCATCTCAGCCTCCTGTGGGATATTCAACAAGAGGTTCATTAAGAGGTGGCAAATGAACCTGAAGCCATCTTCCAGTACACAAGGGCACAGGGCTGGGCGCCCTAACACCACCAGCTACACTTTATTCTTGAGAAACCTGCAGTACATAATGTTGATGGTTCCTAGTCACACAGGCAAAATGTTCTGCAGCAGTACCCTCCTATGAGAAATTACTGACCTTGAAAGAAATAACTGGCTGGGTGGGAAGGGGAAGAACAAAAGAGGAGTCTCTGACTTTTTAAAGAGGTTCCCAAAAACCTCAAGTGAAAAACTAAACATTGCAGTGCTGGGTATTTAGTCCTGATCCTTACACTTAAGGAAGATAGCTGCCAGCTCCTTGACCACTTTTGCTGCCTGAAGGGGCATGGAGCGAAAATCAAGAGCTGGGCATTGGAACCAGTGCGAGAAAATAGGGTGAAAAGAAGATTACAGGTTTTGGAAAAGTGTGAACACAGCTTTAGGGTCCTCTGAGGAATGGGACATTCAAAAATGCACATGCCAAGTATGTTCTTACATTTGATTCAGAGGTACTCAATGGGAAGTAGTCTCCACTGAGGAGTTAAGGATTTGAGCTAAAAAGATTTCCAAAAGACTCCCGTTTTAGGCAAAACACACAACTGATACTCACACCACATCTAAAGAGGCATTCACAAATTGCTCTAGAAGCAATCTCTCCAATAGTTTTCCCCATATTTTGAAAAATAAGCCCACATTAAAAGCGGGATGATGAAAAGTATCTTTGGGTATGCCACCCAACAGGTGCTGGACAGTCAGATGTTCTGAACTGAAAAAGTAATTCAGAATAGTACCACTTTGCCAAATCTGCCCTTTTATACTGTTGCAGAGGAATAAATTCTAAATATGATCTACTGGCAACAGCTGAAAGGAGGCATGATGGAAAGGAGTAAGTGACAACCTGTGCTTTCAAGCTGAATCTGGTCTCTCCTGTCTGTTTTTTGGCTATACTAGCTAGGATCAGCACATATATGCGGACCTGCCTCAACTGGAGAACTCATGGAGCATATCCAAAATTAATAGCAATCATCATCATCAAAAAAATACTCCACCGAAACAATAAAACAAAAAAAAAACCCTCAGAGAAAGTCCTGAAGTCAACAGTAGGAGACTACCAAGAGTAAGACTCAGATCAGATGCTTTGCGTGAGGAAAAAATATAACATCCTCCCTCAATTAGGCTCTGTCCCGTGTCACTGCAGGCAATTACTAGAAAACACAGGAGGCATTTGTCTTCACATCATCTTGCCCCACATCCTGACCACAATACAAATGGTATAGCTCTCCACACATGGGATTTGCAGAGACAGCAAAGATCTTGAACAGGGCCCCCAGCATAAGAAGCACATGGATCTGCTGGAACAAGTCTAGAGGCCCTGGAACAGGTTGCCCAGAGAATTTGTGGATGCCTCACCCCTGGAAGTGTTCAAGACCAGGCTTGATGGGTCTTTGAGCAATCTGGTCTAATGGAAGGCGTCCCTGCCCATGGCAGAGGGGCTGGAACTGGATGATCTTTGAGGTCCCTTGCACCCCAAACCATTCTACAATGACAGCCACAAGTCTTGGGAAAATGCCCATCATAAGACCAAATTTCCATCAAATTTTGCAATGAAGTGGTAAATAAACAAATAAACAACCCTCCCTCCCCCCCCCAAAAATGCCCACGATAAATCACAGGGAAATAACCAGAGCTGAAAGCAGCGAACAGAGGTGGCATCTCAGCCAGCAGGTGGAAGGGCTGGAGGCAGTGAGCTGCCCTTACACAGCAGGAGGGATGACATGCATGGGTTCTGTTTGGGTGAGTGCTCTCCATATTGCCGAGGAAAGCAATAAGCGTCTATATAAGACCTTAGGCTTTCTACTTCATTGACTTGTCATATTTACGAACAAATTATCAAAGGAAAAATCTCACAGACAAAAATCCTGAACTGATAAGTCCATAAACCACTAATTAAGTAGTTAACACATGCTGCCATACATAGAAAATTGTTCAGAGCTGCCAAAGTGGCTTCCCTCAGGCTACATAGCAAGGAATACAGAAGCCAGGATTATTAGTTACAGGTGGTCCCAATCCCCAAAAGCTATTTTTTTCTGTAAGAATCTGCTTTTGCAAAGTACTGGATTTTTTTCTTTACAGAAATTCTAACTATCTAGATCACAAGTACCAATTATGAAACTATTGTGAGACAGAAGAGACAGCTAAAGAAGCAACAGAATTAGCATGGTGATATTTAAGTGAGACATATTGTTTCAGCAGCACCAATGTATAAATATGAAACTATAGCCTCTAAATTATTACAAAGACCAATACTAGAAGGCTGAAATTTCGAAGGGGGAAAAAAATCTAGAAATTAGGAAGTTATATCTGTGGCAGAGAAAACAACCAACCAACAGAAAAGCATGTGGTTTAAGGCAAATTTCCAAACAAGTTTCATAAAAGACAAACCAGTTAAGGTCTGTCTCAGAGAGTAGGACTTAGCAACTACTATCAACCCTACCAAAACCAAAGGAGGTTTAATTAGGTACCATAATGGCTGTTGCTACACAAAAGCCAAGAACAAAGTGTATCATGTTTGATACTCTAAATCAAAGTGTGCAGTGGCCTCAAGAGAGAATTTTATAGTTTGTCTAGCTGGCAATAGCAAAATATGGTTTATTTGACTATTTGGTGATGTACGCAGGAGCACATCTTTTCATGAGAGTCATACTGATGTGTTCACAGTCCAAGAGCAAATTCATAGATTTTTAAATATATTATCACTGCAAATTCATGGAAGGACTTAGCTCCACAACCTGTTAATTTGAAAAAGCTGGGAAAAGGAAAAAAAGAAATCTCTGTTTGAATTTTGGGCTTGCAGGTTGTTACAACTCCCACTGCTGCAATTCCAAAGTCCAGCACTGAAGCCTCATGTTCAGCAGGAAGTTCATAAAGCTGTGCTCAGACTTATATTTACTAAGAGGTGGTTCATGGGTGACAGGGTCTGAACATTTTTAGCTACAGTAGATGCCTACAATGCTAAATCTTGCCTTAGGAAACAATCCATTAAGAACAGGCAGAGAAACCAGAAATATCAAACGGAGTCACTACACAAAAGACAGAAGAATTACTATTGAGTAAAGCGAAGATCGTGTACACAAAAATAATGGGACTAGTACATAAGCAGCCACAATTGTGAGCTCACTTTTAACCTGGAAACCATTTAAACATGTCATAGATAAGACAGAATGATAGATGAATTACATGACTGGTTGCTTCCTGAAACCTGCCAGGGACCCACCTGTTCATGTCAGATTCCAACCACTAAACAAACAGAATAATAGAATTGAAATTTAATTTCTACTAAGATGAATGCCGTGCAATTTTAGATAGCTGTGTTATGTAAAAACATATTGCATTAAATACTTTTCAGACAAATAGCAAGATACCCCAGGCATAAGGAGAGGGTGTAAAAATGAAACTGAACTTATACAGTAATTGGATTATTTTCTTCAGGAGTGAGATGTAGCTTCAATTAACTCCACATGGTTAAACAGGTCAATAGAAACTGAGGGGAAAAAGAGAATACGCTATACTTACAAGAAAATAGGAAGTAAAGAACACTGGGAAGAATACAGGGAGATGCTAAAACAGATAAAGAACGGGTATTAGAAATGCAAAGTAAAACTCTGAAGTTCTCATAGTTACAGATGCTAAACACAAATTATTTTTCCAGTGATAACAAAAAAAAAGAGAGAGGAGAATTAGACCAAAACCAAAAGTGAAATGAAGTGTAAGCTACAAAGTCAGTTAAAATACTAGTGGTGAAACCAGCATGCCATAAGAAACCAGAAAAGTATTTATAATGGGTATGAATATATTGTACATACAACAAATGACAGACTAAAAGGATTGACTGTGGCAAGACTGCTGACTGACAGTAAAAAAAGAGAAACAGACAAATGTGATAGACTATATGGGAAATGTATCATACTAAGTGAAATACCTCCAAGACTTGCCTGCTTAAAGACTAGCAAATGTGGAAGGTACCTTGGGTAATAAAATCTGTAGTGATGTAGTTTCAGATATAGACGGAAGAAACACTTTTTTAAAAAGGCAGCCTTAAACCTCTCCAGTTTATTTCTGTTCATAAACAAGACTGCTCTCAAAGCCATGTTTCAAAAATGTCCTTCCAGTTAAAACCTACTGGAGATCCAAAGCAATACTCACGAGAGCCATACTGGGTACCATAGAGAAACTTCATCTTTTTAGAACTCATTACTTGGAATATATTTTACCAATATTTTGCAGTTTCATACCATTACAAAATATGAATCAGAAGCTTCCCTATCATACATACTTACATGTAAATTTCAGGATTTAAAAATAATAACCTCATCACAGCAGCAACCCTATTTTGCTCAGCATCGAAACTGTACACACAGAGTTATTCTTAGTTATGTCAAGTTGGAAATATGTTTAAAACTAAAAAATTTCCACCCAAAATTAATTTTGCTTCCTAAAAATCCTAAAATGTACTGAAGCTCAAAAGTGGAAATTCATAGCCACAAAGATTTCAGGGTTATCGTATAAGGATGTTCTGTGGACATTCTCTGTCATTGGCAGTTTGATATACAGAGTTATAAGAAACTCTACATCTCCATTTGATCTCCATGTCGCCATATCACTAACGTGTTGCCCTAAGATTAACAGTTAACTGGAACAAAAGTTATTGCTTATAGTTTTCCATTTTGTTCTTATCTACACATCAACATATTGGTGTTTTGCAAGCATAAACACGCTGTCTTCTTTTAGTTACGATAGTTGACGACTTTTCCACTCCAGCTACATCACAAAAGATACCACATCATCAGATATATCCCTCTACAGGTCGGTTAAAATGCTATCAATCTCAAAGTGTATTTTCAAGCTGTTCTTTTGAATCATCACAATTAAGAAAAATGTTGCAGTGGGATCATATTTTTCATCAATGTTTAAACAAAATTATACACTCACTGAAATTTCTAGAAGAATTAATTTGGGTTTTCTTTCTCAAAGAGGGATTACACCCCTCCTGACCCCACCTCTCACCCCACAAAACCAGGTAAGAGACTACGAGCAAGGCACAATCATATCCTGGCTCATATAAGACCAACACAGCAAACAGAGTATCCAAGTTCACTCCTGCTACAAGGAGGAAGTCTGCTCCCTGTATGCCCTTGGGCTCGATTGCTCTTGCCCGCAGACTGGCACTATGTTTAGTTGGAAAACTCAGGAAGATCACTCCTTCCATTAGCCTCAGCATACTCCTGTGACCCAGGCAAGCAGCACATACTGAATTACTTTGAGGTACTTAAGTATCAATCTAGTTTACATAACATCAAAATTAAGATTTGTTTCCTTTCACTACTCTCTTTCTTCCTTGTACAGTCTGCCACATCAAAAACAAGTCACTCATAGCAGGTATTTCTGCCTAGCCCAGACACAAGGCAGCTGGGTTCCTTAATACCATCCCTCCATCCACGGATGCATCTGCTGAACCATTCCAGAGTTCAACCAAATTCCAGTTTAAAACTATCACCTGTGTTTTTACCTCCTTTGTTTTTCCCTTTCCCAGTCTCGAGTAAGACAAATGGAATCCTAAACCAAATTTACAAAAAACATTAACTGCCACTGAGTACCTAGGCAAAAGTATCAGTGTTTTCCTACTCTAGGCTCATTACTTGGACAGAAATATCAACTTCTGACTAAGTGTCAAGAAATTAGTAATAAACTGACATAAACAAATGAAGACATGCCAGAACCCCTACAAAAACTGATAAAAATAACGTAATAGCATGAACAAGCCAAACATTTTTATGGGATGCATGGGTTAACTTTCAGCCTGATCAATTCCCAAGTGCTGCTGCTGACCAGGAACTCATTGGGAAGAGGTAGGAGAGAGAGGACAGGATAACAGAGCAACATGAAAAGCACCATGTCTAAAGATAACAGCAACAGAGTCTTCTCCAGTTTAATGACTAGCAAGTAACAATCAGTGTTTTAAAACCTGCTTCCCATTGTGAATCTATCTTCTAATATTTCAGTTCCGTGCCTACAAAATACAGAGACTGGGAACTACTTTTGCAAACATAACGTGACTTCTACTTCAGACCACATCTGTGGACTAGTTTATTTTTACTGTAGAAAACAGCCTATGATGTAAACTCAAACTCTCACAAAAAATCATAAGAAAAACTGTTGCAGGTATCTTCAAGAGAAATACAGTGCCATTTCATTGCTACCATCAATCTGTATTTTAACAATGCTTAGCTAGAGAAAAAAAGGAACGAGAAAAGTTGTCCCAGGAAAGAAAATGCAAACAGGATGTCCTGCTGAGAGACGAGCTACAGTGGGAGGTGGGAGGTAAAGCCACGCATCCGCTGAGGCTGTCACAGTCTGCAGTGGGATGAAGCACAAACAGGGGCAGTCAGAAAAGTGTGACTATTCATCATCTCCTCTTCACAAGCAGGGACTCCCCTGCCTGCTAGGTCCAGACTGCAAGAGTTTTGACTACAATAAGTGCTAGAGTAGACTACAAGGGAGAGGAAAAGGGACTAAAGTTCAAGCTGAGGCTTCACAAATCTGTCTAACAAATGCTCCAGTAAGCCTCCAGAAAATGTTGTTACAGAGCGCCCTGACATCTCTGAGAATTATATTAGTGCAATATGTACTCAAAAAGCCGATTTGGGATTACTGAGTTGCCAACTTTGTCAGTCTTCTGAAGGACACAGAAAACACTGTAAAGGATACAGACTCTAAAGCTGCTAGGAAAGGTTTTATTCCTAAACTAATGGCTATGGTAAATAGAAGACTTCACTGCAAAGAACATTCCTTTCACGTGCCATGACACATTGCCCATGCAGATGTGATACTTAGGGACATAGCTTAATGGTGGACTTGGAAGTGCTGGGTTAAGATGAATTTAAAGCCCTTTCCAACCTAAATGATTCTACGATTACCAGCCCATGAAACAGTTTTGTTTCCAGAGAGAGACTCACACTGTTCCACTTTGGGTGGTTCTCTCAAAACTGTTTCTCCCCAAGACAAGTCTTTCACTATGCATACCAGCCAGGAAGCAAAGCCTTTCCCTTCCTTCTAGGAAGTTAAGGTTTAAAGTTCAAAATTTCCCCCTCTTTTTCATCTAGCTTATATATGTTCCCTGTAACATATGAAAACCGTGATGACCGTGGTTTGACCACATGATGACCATGAAGCAGGAATTAACCAAATGCACAAGTGGGCAAATAATGGGTTTTGGATCAGAGGGTAAACTGTAAACACAACAAACCTGAACAGGTGGTTCTGTTGTTTCAAGATTTACTCCTATGTAACAGTGTTCAAACTGAAGTAAAAATACTGCTTCAAAACAAGGTCAGATGTGCATTTAATAAATTGCAGTAATGTGTAAATAGGATTCTATGCTTCCCTGTTCAAAGCTTTACTTCTGCTGCAATTTCTATTGTTGAAAGGAATGTTGCCTGTATCCATTCAGGAATAATATAATTTTAGTATTTACTACTGGAGTTACTGTAGTAATTTTGAATTCTTTTGGTGTATGAACATGAATCCCTAATCTTCATGTTACTTGTAGCAAAAATAATTAAGAAACAATAAAATTTGCAAACACTAATTCAGCAGTTAACTCACTGTATTCTCCTTGAGGAAGGTTAAAATTGAAGCAGAAGAAACCCAGCACTATATGCTACATTTAAAATTGACCCTAACTTTAGTCCCACATGTGCTTAGCTGAAAGTCCAAAATTATTTAATGCAAAACATGTTTTCTTTATGTGGTAAAGGGAAATCAGTGGCTTAAATTCAGGCCTGTGCTGTTTCTAGATCACTCTTTGAAAGGGTCTGTCAGTGATTTCGCTCTGCTTTGGTAACTCAAAGAACTACACGTCAGTGGTCACAAAGCACTGGAAACAACAACTTACAACAATTACTCTCCTTCCCAAAACACCTCCTCTCCTGGCAGGATTCCACTACAAAAGCCAAAGCATTTGTCTCGCACAGCCTCTCTAGTGAGCTAGCACTGATGGCCCTGTACAGTCACACTACACATCAAAGCAAATAACCAGCACTCATAAGCAAAGAAAGTGAAGTACAGTCCATTTAAAGTAATGTACACCCACTGCCGTGCGTTGCAATCCACCTTATTACACGCCCAAGAGCTGCCTTATAATGTTCTGACACAACCAAATACTTCAAGCCAGATACTGAAAGCAAAAACTCCCCCCCATTTTGTAGTTCACACAGACAAAAAATGTTCTACAGCAAACCAAGCATCTCCAGAGATGTGCACATTATTTTCAATGAAAAATTTGCTCATAAAACTCTTTTCCACTACATCCTTGACCAGCTCGAGTTATCAACACTTCTGATGTCCCGAGGGCATCTACAAAAGCAGATGGCATTCTGACTCTATCATATTGCCTAAAACACCTTCTGTTCCACCAGATGACCCTCAGAGAAAATGTACCTCCATTTCGCAGTTCCTTGCTTTTATTCCTGCACACTGACACAACAGTTACTAGCTGGCACATTCTTTAACCCTGGAGCTACAGGTGTTTCTCAGTGACCCTGATGGATTCCTCTGCATGTAAAAACAGTTTGACTGAATCAACAACAGCATCTGCAGAGCAGTCTAGGGGGAAGGAGGATGGATTAGATGACAAAGGTCTTTTCCAACCCTATTTCCTAGTATTCTGTGATGCATACGTGATCACACTGTGTAGCACTTTGGCCTTGTTTTTCCGCAGTTACCTCTCAACAAGCTGGAATACAAAGACAAGGTACCTGGATCCATGGTATCAGGTGCAGATTAGCAAACTGTGGACAGTGACAACTGGATTCTCAGCTAACTGCTGCTTTCATTCCTGATGGGGAGAGCTCTGCCTGTGTCTTCGAATCAACCCTGGAGGGGAAGAATCCTCTTCTGTGGAGAGGCCTGAATATTTGTCTAGGAAGCCGCAACCACAGCTCCAATATATGTATCTGTACTTCTGCCGTAAAGGTTCGGGTCTCATGCTATGTAAGGTCTTTGTGAGAATGTTCCTATGGATTGCAGTCTTCACTCCGAAATGATCATTCCTGCAATGATCTCAGCGCTGTAAAAATTACTCTTGTTTTACACATTATTTGTAAAATACTTCCAAATCAAAAGACTGGACTCTGTGACTGGGTACAAGAAATGATAGCCTTCTAACAGTTTCAAAATAATGATGAGAAAGATAGCCTGGGGTAAGAGGAAACTTCCAGACGATCAGATTAAAAATGACAATTCCATTTTTCTTCAAGGGTAAGGAACAACAACAGCCATTCATCAGGGGAAACTGCTAATCTCCTTAGTTTCGGCACAACCAAAATACTATCTAAATTAAATATGGGTGCTGTTATTGGATAAACTTTGTGCAATACCTTTTGGACTGCCCAAGAGAGTTTATGGCTAACTCTAGGAATCATTCTCTGAGATGACCTTCTGCAATGCTTAGTGTTAAACTAGAGTTTGGCAGGGTTACAGGTAGAGAAGTAAAGCCAGTCTGATCCCCCTAATATACTGGCATTTAAGTGTGGACCATAATAAAATCACTTTTCCCCTGATGTGAGGGAGTCTGGACTATCTGATAAAAACAGTACCAAGAGTGGACATATACAGTTCAAGAGTGCCATGCTTCCCTGGCTTACTGCATTTATTGAGGTGGGATGACAACAGTTAATTTTTTGAGGGTAATTTTTTCCCCTTTTTTGGACTTACAGTGGCTCTGCAACTGCCTGTTTTGTCCAGCACTGCCCAGTGTTACTAGCTACTCATGAATGCTGGAAGTTAACTGATATACAAAGCATATGGGGGAGGGAAGGGGGAGGGAAGAGGGAAATTAGGTTTTCCGCGAATCTCAGCCAAAGCGAGCCAATTGTCTCCTGAGGGGCCTTCAGGTTCCTCCCCTTTACCCCCACTAAATCAAGGAATACTTTGTCAGGGAAACATCATCACGAGCCACAGGAGCGTTCAGTCGCTGAACAAGAGTTGCAGGAGGCTGTTCCAGGCTGGCGGTGCCTCTGTCTCTCTGCCAGTTCGCAGCTGCTGTCCCAGGCTGGCAGGCAGGAGGTGAGGGGCTCCCAGCAGGACAGGCATGGAAAGGACACAGCAAGGACACAGAGACACCCCCGTACAGCACAGCACAGGGTTACAACAGAGAAAGATAAAAAAGGCTGATGAAACTCAGCAAGGAGGAAGAAGGTGGAGGGGAAAGGAGCTGAAGCAGAAAGAGCACTTAGCTGTCTGCCAGCAGAGGCAGCCACAGCTGGCTGCAATTTGGAGAGCAGCCCCTTCCCCACCTGGTCTGCCCAGAGAGAGCCTCAGCTGCCCCAGGTCCAGCCACCCCATAGCAAAAGGAGCTGGTTACAAAACTCAGTCACTTCAAAGCCAAACAAAATCCACCCACAAAACAAACAAAAAAAGCGCATCTTTTTAAGGACGTCTATTTCTATGCTGAGGAGATCTGTTCACTGGAAGAGAGACTGCTTCCCCTGCTGCTAGCATCATGTTAGTAGGAAACATCTGCAGGCATCGTTACATCCATTTCCAAGCCAGACTGCGTTCAGTGTAGGCGATCTTCAGGCAACGTAATGGATAAAAAACAAAGAGGGTTTTGCTGAGTATGCACACAGCCAAACATTTTTAGAAAGACTTAAAAGGTGGCCAAGTCTGAACAGATTATAACATTATAGCAAAAGCACATCTCTGACACACAGGCCAAAGCTCTGTTAAATTGCAAATCATTGCACAAAGGCTTGTGTGAGGAGCAGATTATCAGCTCCACTGCCTTTGACAGCAAAGATATTCAGAAAGCAAACTGCAGAGCAACACATGACATTCTCAGGATAGGGGAATTCCTGACATCCCATACATTTCTACCAAATAATTCCCTCTGATGCTAGCCCAATAGTCACTGCAGAACTTTCTGCTATTGTCGTTTTCCTTTCCTTTATTCTCTAGTAATTTAAGTTTGGATAATAGGTAAAGAGCCTGAGGTTTTTGCCCCTTCTCTTCCCAAAAGGCTAAAATCTCAAGCCCATAAAGTTTCATCACTTTTACAAAGTTTAAATACTGCAAGTAAGATGGCTAAAAACAAATCCAGCCCCAACAAATGTGACGTATAGCAATGACTCCCTGTTACACTTTCAATGAAAAAGTAACCATCACACATTGCATTGAAAGCCTGTGTAAACACACACACACACAAAGTTCTCTGTAAACCTTTTTTTTTTTTGTTTTAAAAATTTCTTCCTGGAAAACATGTTACTTCATCTATCATACTAAGAGATGTTTATTTGCACTGAAAAGCATTCCTTCTCATCTGCTTAGCAAAGCTACATTTATGATTCAAAAGAATCAATTATTGTTAAATTCAGTTTCTGTAGAGGTTTTTTTGCCAGTGTAATTGATTCTTTTACTATGTGGATTTTAGTATTAAACTTCATTAAAGTAATTTAACATTGTCTCATCTAATTTACATTTATAACCTATATTTCAAAAGTAACTCTTGTTATCTCTTAGTAAAGACTCATTTCTTGGTTAATTTAACAATATGACCACTTAAAGATGTATTTTCTTTCACAAAATATGACAAAGTACATATTTGTAAGTATTGCTGTAAGAAACCAAAAGTGGCATATAATCAAATGCAAACAATCAGAAGCACGCAGACATTTTTCAGCATATATACGTTCATCCCAAACTCGACATATTTTGAAAATTAGTCATTAAAATTGAGTATTCACATCCCTATTGAAAGTTCCAAGTGCTGAAGTTTCATAAATGAATAAAACAAATAAAACGTTTAAGAGTAGCCCATGACCACATACATGAGATCTGGAGCAAAAAAGGCCAGTGCAACTTGAAACACACTTGACAGACCATAACCTCACGAGAGGGTAAGAATAGCAACATCATGGCAACACCAAGGTTAGGAAAGTCCTAACCACTACAGCAGTGGAGGATAGAATATTACTTCTGCAGGGCTGGTAACAACTGCAATAAAATGAATGTAACAGAATCCTGGGTATTTCAGGCAGACCCATCTGGTAAAACAGTGTTTGTCTATCGAATTCCTTTGGTTTGTAACAATGTACAATGTTTTGAGAGAAAGATACGCAGACAAAGAAAATAAATACCCTCCAAACTTTAAAATATTTGTGTTTTAGCTGTTCATCTGTTTCACGATTTAAAATGTCTAACAATGGTTGCAAGAGCAAAAAAACAAATACAAACCTACCACAAATACTGACATCCTACAGAAATCTAAATATTTTAAAGATGGAACTGAGACAAAACAAAGAACATCCTTTTGTAGGCCTTCAGGATAAAACTGACTGGCAGTAAAAGGGGGCGGTGGAACAGCAAGCATCAAATGAAGCACAGTGTCTTCTGCTCAGGAAACTTAGGCAGGTTTGAGGGAATAAGCTTTCAAAGTAGGAAATGTGTTACAGAAATTTGCACTCAGTGAAGCCTGTGGTACTCTTATGTAGTGCTCCTTACTGTCTTACAGATTTTTACTGCTAAATCCTTTCAAGTAATCTGGAAATCAAAAAGCAACATTCTCTGCAAGCTTCATCTCTATTCCACTACCGTTCCCTATGACTTTTCACCTCACAGCAAGTGAAAAACTGATACACAGTAAGGGCCAAAAACATTGACCAAAAAAAAAAAAGAAACCTATTAGTCTCAAACCCAAACCCATGCTATGGGGATTGTATTGAAAAGCTAAAATAGGAGGGCAGAAAAAGCGAAGATAACATACAGAGAAATAAAAAGTATAAATCTGAACCTAGTTCTGAGGCATTGTATAAATTTTTTTTGTTTGGGTAGCAACAAGCATAGAACAATATCACAGTATTTGCCTCTACTGTAAAAGAATAAACTCAGTTTAAAGGCAAAAAGAGACAGAGGTGTTCTAAAAGCCCCTAAAACACATCCACTTCTTCAAGTAAAAACTCAACTTTTTATTAAAAATACATTATAGAGCTTTGAAGAAATATTAGCTCTTTTATGGAAAGATCGGAGTACGGTAAACTATCTACACTATTATAAAGCAATTAGCTATCAGAAGTGTGCAACTGTAATTATGAGAAAAATCACAAATGCCGGTGACCTTAATGACAATTCATACCGGAAATGAGCAAAAAATCTCTGTAAGAAAGAACATACCCACATGTTCCATAACATAAGACAGGCTATGTGATACTTAAAGAGTACTAGGTCCTTGGCATTTGCTTATTTTAAGCCAAAAATTGGAATCTCAGGAACGCTACAATTAATTACCCATTACTGCAGATAAGGAAGAAGTTTATAAAATTGTTAACTTTGTACTCTGTAAGGCAAACAAGATGGCTCTACCTCCCAGCTGGAGCCATCTATTTTATTTGTATTATGTACTGAAACAAGGCCCAGAAAAGTAATTTCAGAAGTGTAATAGGAAAGTACTGATGAGATGGTCTCAAAAAAATAGCGGACAAAATCCCTTTTTCTCCTTTTTGAAACACTCTTAGCTTCGTAGGTCACAAATCATTCAATGGTTTGCTCTCAAGCCTTTCTCCCACCAGACTGAATTTTTCAATAATCACCTGAGAAAAATAATGGGAAGACTAAAAGAAACAGAAGAGGCAGCAAATGCCCTTCATGTCCATGAACAAAATTACTCTTCACAGTGTATTAACTGTCTTCATAAAACTTAGGGATTTAGATCAGCCTGACACTTTTGTAGCACTTACAACCAACCTAAAGAGCTTTCTTGATGACTTCATGCTGATCTTAGATCCCTGGCATGACCAGACAGCAAATAGCTGAGAAGCAGGGATTTTCTATATACTTCACAGACACAGTCTCAGGATATCTTACTATCTTGACCTTAAGTAACATTCCAAAAAAAACCCCAAACAAAAAAAGTCTCAACCAAATAATAACATATCTCACCAAATTTATCTAATTATATATAGTCTTAAATTTACAGTAGAGATATGGAGATTATTACCTTTTAGATTTACTCATGTTATTAACTCAGAGCAGCAGACTCACACAATGAAACTTAAATGCTCCCTAAGTTACACAAAAAAACCCCAAACACTTGATTCTATAGTCTGTCCAGCAAATTTTGTGGGCAAAAGCCTATTATACTGACAATAAAAACCAAACAACATTGTTTAAAGCGTATTTCATTTAACTGAGATATAAAAACACACACCCCCTTATTATTCACAGAGTCATTACATTTGGAAAGAACCTCTGGAAATCATTGAGTCCAACCCCCTTGACAAGGCAGGGTCACCTTGAGCAGGTGACACAGAAACACATCAGGTGGGTTTTCAATGTCTCCAGAGAAGGAGACTCCATGACCTCCCTGGGCAGCCCGTTCCAGCGCTCTGCCATCCTCAATGTAAAGAACTTCTTCCTCCTGTTGAGGTGGAACTTCTTGTGTTTTAGTTTATGACCACCACTGAAACAAGCCTGGCACCATCCCGTTGACACCCACTTTGAGATATTTATATGCATTACTGAGATCTCTCAGTCTTCCCTTCTGCTGACTAAACAGGCCCAGCTCCTGCACTCTGTCCTCACAAGAGATGCTCCAGACCCCAACTCATCTCTGTGGCCCTCCACTGCACCCCCTCCAGCAGCTCCTTGTCTTTGCTGTACTGAGAAGCCCAGAACTGGACACAGCACTCCAGATGTAGCTTCATCAGGGCTGAGCAGAGGGGGAGGATCAATCACCTCCCTTTACCTGCTGGCCACACTCTTCCTGATGCACCCCAGAATAACACTGGCCCTCCTGGCCACAAGCACACAGTGCTGGCTCATGGCCAACTTGTCACCCACCAAGACTCTGAGGTCCTTCTCCACAGACCTGCTCTCTTCGGTCAGCCTCCAGCCTCTGTAGGTACTTAGGGTTATTCCTCCCAAGGTCTAGGACCCGGCATTTACCCTTGTTGAACATCATTAGGTTCCTCTCTGCCCAACTCTCCAGCCTAACAAGGTCCAGCTGAATGGCAGAACAGCCTTCAGGTGTGTCAGCCACTCCCCCCAGTTTTGTCAGGAAAGTTACTGGGGCTACGTTCCATCCCTTCATCCAGGTCATTCACAAACGAGTTGGGTAAGACTGCACCCAGTAATGCTCCCTGGGGAACACCACTGACTACAGGTCTCTACTGGATTCTACCTGTGTTATTACCTCTAGACCACAAAAGCTCCCAATTAGCTTGGATATGTATTACATCAGTAGCCATCTTGTTCTGTGAATTTACAAGGCAGGAGCCTCTGAAGCAGTCATTCCAGAACTGGGCATCAGTTTCTGGAATTTTATGGGGCAGGTAATATTCGACACACTGAATGTCAGACACAATTAAGCTCATTTTCCATGTCATCTCAAATATATTTCTACTGGTACGTGTACACATCACCACAAATTACACTATCAAATAAATATACAAATATTTCACCTTAGAAAACCCACATTTAAGAATTCCATTATGCCACTTCCCTCTCAGGTGCACTAGAAGGAAGCTATCCTGCTGCAGCCTTCACATAGCAGTAGTTAGGATTTGACAAAAGCTGACAAAAGCAAAAGCAAAAGCAAACCAGTTGTTGCATGCAACCACAAGAGGCCCTAAATTAACTTTTTCTGGTCTGCCTGTAAACGAAGACAATTTTCTCATTCGCACAGTGAGCTAGGATACCTTTCCTGTCACCGTCCAGTGTCAAAAGTATCACTCTACACTCCAAACCTTCCGAGCTACTACTTCCTGGGAAATATATTGCTCTTGAGAGTATTTTGTCTATTTCTTCTAGCAAACTTTTACCTCTTAGAGAACTATAAAGATCCTTGTAAACATCCTGTGATAGCCCATAAACTGCAGACTACATCTGAATTTTGAGACATGCATTTTTATTTGTCAAACTCTTGCACAAACACTTGAAATTAGGTCATCTTTACTGGTATCTTGATGAAAAGAAAACATAAAAGACAAAAACTACCAATATTTTTATTAAGCACAAAGAATTTTCCTTTAAATTTAACAACGAGGTATTCTAATCCACCTCAGTGGTGACCCCATGAAGCTTGTTCTTAAAAAGCCTGAAGTCATATTTACCTTGCAAACAAGAAAAACCCAACACTGGCTAGATTTGTCAACTTTCTAGAATATGTTTAAAACCAGAGAGTCAAAGGTTTTGAGGAAAGTCTCAGGTAATGCTTCACTTCTTATGGCATTAAATAGGTCCAAAAACAATTTTAATAGTCTTAAGGTGAAAAGCATGCATGGCACAAGGACAAGTGGGTTTTTAGAATACACATGCTGTTTCTTTAAGCCTGAGACAGGAAGCCAGAGCCCGGACAGGAAGAGTTCTTAGCAGAATAAACTTAACTGAAGCTCTGCCAGTTTATAATTAGTGACCTCACTCATTATGTTTTGTTTTTTCTTTTTAAATCTTAACCAGGCATTCATTTGACCAGAAAAATTTCCATAGTTCTGCACAGCTAGCAAACAAAATGGAACTTGAAGACTACTTTCTCGTATTATGTCAAGCTAGGAGTGATAAAATTAATGCGAAAGTCATTATTTCAGTACATATTCTAGTACTACATAAATCTGTGAGATATTCTGAGAAAGTGTATTTCCCCCTACCCTCTGAATAACAGCCTTAATATAAATGAGCTGAGGCCCAGTACTAGTTCAGAGAGCCCAAGTGATCTATAAACCATTTACCTTCACATGAAAAAAGAGATTAAAATAACTATGGCACCATTTTAAAAGAAAAGATGAGGATCACTGGGAAATATGTGGGAAAAGAAAGGATTGTCACTGTGGCATGAGGAGGAACAAGCATAGAACTCAGATTACTCAAACACAGTGCATAATTTTTTGGAAAGTCTGGAGATAAAAATGAAACAGAAAGTGCAACTGATTCAGCAGTGTCAACTACTGAAACTGCAGGTCACTGAGCAATAAAAGTCAGTGCACTACAAACACCGGGAATTTTATGTGTGGAGAAAAAAAATTGTGAAAGTAAGAAAGAAGTGAATTTGCTGCATGCTGCAAATATCTGCAAACAGCATCACCTGACCAGACTGAGCAAACAACGCATAGCAAAGACAGCTACAGCTCTTGGGCTGCCAATCTTTAAAACCAGAGTGATCTTTAAAATCTGATAGGCAAAACATTTAGAATTTTCAACTGATTCAGGAACAGCACACGCTTCAATTTAAACTTGATCAAAATCTGAGGCACACACAAATTAAAGCAGCCCAAGGTTGCGCTTTGTAGTGGGATGGACAAACCTCACGGGGGGCAGTTCTGGGGGCTGCCATCACCCAGAGGTGATGCAGAGGGAGGGGAGACTGGGTCACAGCTTCAAAGGATGTCACAAGACTACTCCCTTCTACAGAGAAGGAAGGTAGGGCAGTGAGCACAGCCCAGTCCTGCATGGAGACAGGAAAATGCTGGGCCTTTCTGGTGCCAGTCAAATAAACACAACCATAATCTAGAAAACTCACTGAGGGAAAAGAAAAAAGTGGAAAAACAAAAAGAAAAAAGAAATAAATTTTCTTGCCATACTGGAATATATACTGGTGCAGTAGAAGCAAATAAGTTATTACCTGTGCTATGAACTGAGTTGTCTTTAGTACCCTTTTAGCTTTATAAGCATAAAATTAGGAAGTCTTCAGACTCTAGAAAGTCTCACAGGTGCTAATGTCACTGCTAAGTTTGAGAAACAGCAAAAGAAGGTTAGGAAATCTCAGATGGTCATAGCTGCTGGATTAGACAAGCCTGGCCAAAAAGCTGTGCTGTGACAGATCAGGACAGTCACTGGGGCACTGGTTATAGGAACCGATGGGGGGACGACACTGGTGCAACCCTCCCCAATGGAAGTATTATGTTTCCCCCTGTAAACACACTTGGACCACTGCTATTATTTTTTTAATAAAATTTTGGCTCCTACTCTTGGCCACCCAATTGTGAAAAGACACAACCTCCAGCCCCCCAAAAAACCACAACACAAAATCACCAGAAGCACAACCACCCCGCATACCCGCAAGCAGCTTCTACAGGTTGCCTGAAATCAAGTAAAAAACCTAATGATAAGGGGCAAAGAGGAAAGAAAAGAGAATAGATGTTTTTGAGACTGGTGGCAAAACAAGGGATTATTCTCAAAGGGTAACAACCATTGGAAGATGACAGAAGCAAGGTATATGAATAATTGAAAAATACATGAAGAAATTCACACACTATCAAACTAAAATTATTTTTCAAGTCAAAGGTCTGCCTTGGGCCCAATTCTAGTCAGTACTTTTTAATCAAGACTTGGATAATGGAAGAGAAACCATACTCATGAAATGAACAGATTACATCAAATCGGAAGCACTGCAAATGTTTAGAAGGGGAGTATCACATTTCTAAATTATACTGTTGAATTTGGAAGACAGCTTGAAAAGAGAATTTTTATTTGTATGGAAGAAAAATAAAATGTGCATTAAAAATATGGAATAACAGACTATGGAGCAGAACATAGGAAAGTTTATTGGGTTATGTAATCAATCATGAAGTCTATACCCATTAACAATGTTAATATATAAAAAAAGGCAACACCCAATTCAGAGGCACATTGATAAGGAAAATTATGTGTGCAATGATGATACATTCTACTAAGTATCTGCTGAAAAAATCCAGTTTTGAGGAATGTACCTAAAAAGAGATACTTTGGACTGTTCATGGCTGATCAACAAAGTCACGAGATTTAAAAACAATACGTGGGAGGGAAGATTAACAGAATAGGGTCTTTTTAGTCCAGAAGAAGTAAGTATGGAAATCTGACAGCTGCTCTATAGCATGTGCAAGTCAGATATTAATTGTTCGTTGGAAGAATCACTACTGAATGGCATTGGCTGGACTTGTACCTATTAGAAAATACTGGAGAAAGAAAAGAAGTGGACTTTTCAAAAAAAGCGGTATGAAAGGAGAGTTGGAGATGGTTTAACTCCCATTATGGATGCATTCTAAGAACAGATCATGCAACCTCTGTCAGGGAAAACAAATGCTCAATTCTGCCTTAGTACAAGAATGGACTAAGATGATCAGCATCTCCTTTAGTCCAAGCTGTAGCCCTAACAAAATCCCTGAAAGCAAAAAGTAATTTCTGCTTTCCACACACATAGTTCCAGTTTCAATGCTATCGTATTTTGAACGAAGGCCAATATTTATTGCTTCAGTGACATGTTGTTCTACACAGCTCTTAAACTTAAGATGTTTGGTATTTCTAACTGGAGAAAACGTGTTGGAGTAACAGGCTTGCTATAAACAGATACCATCTCGCTAGTGTGAAGCTATTGGTAGAAATCAGCACCACTAAAGACAGAGCCAATATGGGCATTAACTCCCTAAGAGATTTAAACCCACTCTAGAACATACACCACAGAATTCCCACCTGGTAACAACATCTACTTGAAAAGTCCCAACTGATGTCTCAAATTCTCCATATTTGTTACAAAGACTGGAAGGCTACATGTCCAAATAATGAAATGATTCAAGCACGACTAATACTTAACAAGGTCTGAATACAGCTTACAAGCTCAATTTGACTATTTGCTGAGGGAGATGGGGGATTCTCAGAACTAAGTCCCTTTTTTCCCTCTGAGATCAGATTTCCAATGCTGAAAGTTAACAAGTAAAAACTATTCCGATTTTGGTTCAGTTTATAGGATGGCAAGACACATTAGAAAAAAGCACTTAACGAGAGCTGATGATCATGTTGTATTTAACTACCTAACATACGGCACTGCAGAAGCACCACCAGATTATTCTTGAAGGTGCACATTAAGGTATGTGGGGCAACGGAAAGTTGTATCCAGTGAAATTCTGACATTAGGTTTAAAAAAGAGTTCACAAAGTCATGAGTCAAGCATTGGAACAAGTGTTCACAAATGGTGTGGGATTTCCATCCTTGCAAATATTTTAAACAGGCCCTGAGCAACCTTCACAAAGATATCAAAATGTATGATGAAGAACAAAACAAAAAGCTCCAGAACTTTAGGCACAAGATTGAATCACATATTTTTTTTCAATAACCAAACACAACCCAACATATCCTGTTCATTCGACTAACTGCTAGATCTTGGTAATTATTCTTATTATAGAGCTGAGTAAAATAGAGACATATTTACCTGTTAAATACTGCCTTTTAAAATTTGTTTTGCCTCTATCTCTCTATGACCTGCTATCACATTATTCTAAATGAAGTCAAAAGGCAGCTTTCTTCATCAGTTCCAAAAAATTATACAGACTAATGGCCCAGGCCACATTTTGCTGGGTCTGAATTACAAACTTCTCATCTGACACAAAGGTTTGAGTCAGGTACCTTTGTTCTTATCATCCACAGGGACACAGCTGCCAATGCAAAGAATGGAAATGGCTAAAGGAAACTGTCATTAAAAAGGCTCTGTATTAGCTTAGTTGAGATAAAAAGCAGTCCTGCCACTGGTGTAAGAGTTCAGAGGTTTCTATGTTCATATATTACATATTGCCAGTTTTTGAAGAGGCTGCTTAGTGACACTGATTGCATCTATAGGGGAGTAGCAGATTGGTCTATTGCATCAGGTTATGAGCAACTCAGAGATTGCTAATTAGGGGGCTCAGAGTTCTCTCTCTGTATCTCTACTCATTGTAATAAGGGCTTTTGCTCAGTGAACAAATCAGCTTCAGAAACTCTCCCCACCACTTTAACCAGCTATTTTTTGGAGGAAAAAAAGAAAAAAATAAACCTTTTCAAAATACATAAAGGGCATGCTTCCATAAGCAGCAGTGCCAGTTTCAAGATCCTGCTTTGCCCAGTTGCCTGCTGGTTTCAGCCCATCCTCAGCCCCCTTAAACAGGCTGTCACAAATTAAAGGATACGGACAAGAACAAGCAGCCAAAACCATGGAGTGATAAGGGGGACAGATAGAAGGAAAAACGACATTGCGCAAGCAAGTGTAGGGAAGCACTTCTACTTAATGTTTAACCACAGTACGTAATAGGGGGGGAAAGTACGGCTTGGGCTAGGCTGCCTAGTAGAAATCTGTGGCTGTATTTCTCCTTCTCTTCAACAAAGCAGTATACAATGAAAATTTCAAAGAGGCTGCATACAACAGACTGAATGAAACTGAAGAAGACACTTGAAATTTTCCTTACTTTTGCAGAAATTCACAGCCTAGACAAAGCAAGAAAAAAAAGAAAAAAAAAGCAGTGTGTGTGAGACCTTCTATCTTAAAATCTATTCGCATTGGATCTCCCTGCAGGTATCTTTCCAGACTACAGCTCAGCCTGACATATTTAAAATTAAAAAGTCTCTCTGGCGATATGCTAGTCTACAGACAATTGCAAAAAGAAAACAAACCCCATAAAAAGATCACAACAAAACAAAACAACCCCAACCCTTTTTTTGTTAAAGGGGGGTAACAGGAATTTAAAAAATCCTCACACTTCTCTCGTATTCATCAAGCTGCCAATTGAGCTTTCACATCCAAGAGAAAGTCTGGAGTTTGTGCTGCAGAGATCTATCAAGGAATCATATAAGTCCGCCTCTATTCTTGTCCTCAGCTGAGATGGTGGCTAAAGGAAGAAATTACAAATGGCAAAGGCAAGCCCTTTATTAGGATGACCTCAGCTGAAGTTTTAATAACCAGCCTACACAGTTCTTTATTGTCAGCACACTCAGGCACTCAGGGAGGCGTAACAATCTGCACGGGTCTTGGTGGGAAGAGCAGAGGTTGCCAGAAGGAAGTGTTTGGAGGGCACATTACCAGAGCTAGGCTATGTGTACATGACTGAAACATAAGCTGCTTTTCTGCAAGCAAGCTCTTTTAATAGGAATCCAGTTTATTTATTTATTCAGAAGCAGATGGCATCCTCTCAAGATGTTATGCAGAACATGACACACAAAACAAGTATTTTCATCTGAGCATATTTTTTCTAATCAACTCCCTGCTATTCATCATTAAGTGACAAACAAAAATTTAGTCTCCAGAGTCTGATAATACCCTAGGCTAACTAAAGCTAACTCAGGATACAGCAGTAAGTGATGACATGTCATGACTTGTAATGCACTGGAGCACAGACTAGATGACCTCAGTGTCTTTTGACTTAAAATGTTATATAAAAAAAGCATTCCAACTGCGGAAAAAAAAAATATTACAAATTGCAGCCTCCATGCTGACGAGCACATTTGATAGACAAGCCCCATGACCTATGGTTACTCATAAGTGCCTAACACTATTTTTTGTATTTATACAAAGGAGAACAAAGGGCAAGAAATCTTGTCAGAAAGTGTTAGTAATACTGCCATGCAATCAGTGTATTGTAGGATTCTGTGTGACATTGCTGATAGCTTTCATACAAAGTTTTTATGTAATTCTTGCTGAATCATGACCTTTAATCTCCATTCATTGCAAAGCCTAAGCAACCACCACAAAGACTTGTAGAAGGATATTATGCTAAGGAAAATGTTATCACTTCACACAGACGAAACGCAATTTAGAAGGAAGTCAAGTACTATCAAATACTCCCCGCTCTCCTGACCCTTCCTACTCCACACCTCGACTCAGACACCAGTGTGCCACCTCTGACAGATACTACATGGTTTCCTTTTAATAGGGAAGTCATATATATATCCAAGTGTATTGATGTAGTGAGGTTCATTTGCCACACAACAGTACAGCGCAGTACACCAAAAGAGATTCATCCTCTCATTATGGCCTTACACAACACATAATTAAAATACAAGGGACTCCCACAAACTAAAGTAATTTTAGAATTTTCTGCATGAAGAATGTGCACAGTCCTAATATTTTCTAATAATTTAACAATTTCCTGGTTTTATTTTTAAATAAGAGCACACTGAGAGAATACTAATACCAACTCAAGAAATTTGTAGGTTATGCACTTTACCAAGGTGGTTCAAATTCATCAGTCACTGAAAGCACATTAAACTTCTAAGGTCCCTTTCTCTTCCTGCCAGTGTTTCCAGTTTCTTTTCAACGCCTCGCCTGCACCCCTACCTGAGATCATCAGCTTCCACTCTCTGTGAAAGGAAGTCCTTCCCACTCCTCTCTCCTATGGCTTTCATTGCTTCCATTGGCAAGGTGGGGGAAGAACTTGAGGATTTGGACTGCACTTGGTCCCATCTCTTTGGGAAAGGGCAGAAGACTTCAAGAATGGATCCTCTGGGACCAACTCAGCCCGTGACCTGAGTGTCGGGATGAACTACTATATGGAGCTAAAGATGACAAGGAAAAAAAAAAAGTTGTATCTTTTCTCAAACTTACTGCATCACAAGGTATCTTGTACCCAAAGTTCTCATGATCAAGAATGATAAAATTTACAAAATCGTAGTTGTGTTACGAAGAAACTTTTGTCACCCTCTCTCTCTTCTTATATTTATAAGGATAAATTGAGTAGGTAAATCTAAAGTAGTCTCAGTGTGAACATTCCATTTTTTACCAACTACTTACTCTCACTTTACTTTGTTGTGCCTGAACACGGGTAAGAGAATAAAAGCTAGGTTTTATTTAAATGTGTGTAATTCTTATTTTTAAGAGTTTGGGCCATTATTATTTGGATGATTTTGTCCAAATCAAGTGCCCTTGTGAAGATTAACCTGCACCATTACTTTCCCCCTCTGCTTTATCCAGAATGCTGAAGAGATTTAGCAGGTACCTAAATATCATTGGAGCTTGGAAACGAACACTGAAATTTCAGTTTTTCGTATTTGTACAGTTTTTCTTGTACAGTTTTTCATACTGAAGACAATTTCAAAGCATTGCCAGCCAGTCTGATTTTGTGTTCTCTGTCCCCTTTTGGGAAAGAGACAACAGCTGAGATGATGACTGAGCTCCAACACCCCTATATGAAGCAGCTACCAAGCTTCAACTTCCCTTTGTAGCCTGGCTCTCCCACAACTAGCTCAACACTAGCAAACTTAGCAAACCAGCTGGTAAGGGCTATTCAAACCTGTCTGCACTTCTTAACTTTTTCAATCCCCCCCCCCCTCCCAAAATGCAAAACAAATTCTGAATGTGCATCTCATGATATACTAAGATAAAACGAAAATGAAGAGCTGGGGGTCTGGGCCTCCTGCCTTCAAGATAGTAGTAAAACCCACTTGCTGGGCTAGAGATTTCCTGTGTTTTCAGAGATTAACCTGGTTACTGTTTGTGAGTGTGAAAAAATATATAGTTGGAGAAATGAATGGTTACAGCAAATTATGTAACTTATATATATAAATGTAATGAATGAGAGAATAATTCCTTCAGAGAACTGGAATGATGCTGCTGTTCGTTCCAGTACTGTAATTGAAGAAGACAAACCCAGCGATAACAAAAAGCATTTCCCCCCTCAACTACTATAACTGAGAAATACTGAAATCAAGGTAGTCTCTTTTTTGCTTTAGTCTTTCATTTCATCCCTGATGAGAATAAAAACTAGTTGGCATCCCTGTGCTAACTAGGGATATTACAATTTACTGTGGTTACAAAAATTCAGAAGTGAAGGAGGGCATTACATCCTCCATGAAGGGACGACTAGAGTACAATCCCATTTTCATCCCTTCCTCTTAGGGGCTGTACCCTAATTTTAGATATTTTTTCCATGAATGTAGATGTTCTGTCAATAAAATTTCAATTGCATATTTTTCTTCATAAATCTTCAGTTTCCTACACCACATTTTTAAACATACAAATTAATTTTAAACAAATCAACTAAATGCCTAAGTATTAGAAACTTCATCACTGAAACAGTACTAGAGATTCACAGAATACCAGGAAGGGGACCTCAAGGATCTTCTGGTCCAACCTTTCTTGCAAAAGCACGTCTAGACAAGACAATCCAGCACCCTGTCCAGCTGAATCTTGAAAGTGTCCAATGCTGGGGAATACACCACTTCCCCGGGCAGATTAGTCCAATTGCTGATTGTTCGCATCGTGAAAAATTTTTCTCTTGTGACCCATCTTCCCAGGAGCAACTTGTATCCACCCATTACCCCTCATCTTTTCCATATGACTCTTTGTTAAAAGAGTCTCCATCTTCTTTGTAGCCACCCTATAAATACTGGGACATGGTGATAAGGTCTTCTCTGTGCCTTCTTTTCTCAAAGCTGAACGAATCCATTTCTCTCTCAGCCTTTCCTCACACATCAGGCTGCCCAGGCCTTTGATGATCTTGGTTGCCCTTCTCTGGACCCTCCCCAGCCTGTCCACAGCTTTTTTTGCACTGTGGGGGCCAAAACTGACACAGTATTCCAGGTGAAGCCTGACAAGCGACGATTAGAGTGGGACAATGGCTTCTCAATCTCTGCTGGTGATGCCCTCGTTGATGCAGCCCAGCATGCTGCTGGCTTCCTTTGCTGCAGGAGCAGCACGCTGCTCACTCATACTGAGCTTTTTCTTGTCCACCAGGACTGACTCCAGACCCCTTTCCACGGAGCTGTCCCTCAGCTGGGTAGATCCCAGCCAACGACCACTCCTGGATTATACTTTCCTGAAATGGGACACCAGGCCAGACTGCCACACATTAGTTTCTTTAGGAGGAGGCTGTAGGAAACCATTTTGGAAGGCCTGGAGAGATCCAGGCAGACAATGTCACCGCTCACCCCCCACATCCACAGAGCAGGTTACTCTGTCGTAGAAGGCGGTCAGGTTTGTCAAGCACAATTTGCCCTTGGTGAATCCATGCTGGCTCTTCCCAATGACATGCTGCATCTGAACTGTGATGGCTCCCAGCAGGACTCATTCCACCACTTTCCCAAGGACTGAAGTAAGACTGAAGGGCCTATAATTTCCTGGATTCTTCTCTAAGCCCTTTTTGTAGATGGGGGTGACATCAGCCTTCTTCCAGTTTTCTGGAACATCCCTGATCTCCACAACTTCTCAACTTCTCTAAAATTATGGAGAGTGGCCTTGCGGTGACGTCAGCAGCCTCCTAACACCTCTGGTGAACAGTGACAGGGCCCGTCAGTGTGTATGGGTCAAATTCCTGTGACAGCTCACCAACTCTTCCTTCACTGATGGAGGGTCTGTGTTTGCATCCACCTGGACTTTTGTTCCCAAGGCCAGGGGCCCAGCAGTGCTGGTAAAGAGAAGAAAGTATTGAGAACCTCTCTGCCTTTCCAGCATGGCTGGTGACTGTTCACTTCTGTTTAACAGAGGGCCAGTATTTTCCTTCTGTTTCTGCTTGTCGTTTTCTTACCTAAAGAACCCTTTCTTGTAGTTTTTGACATCTCTGGCCAATTTCAATTTGAGCTGAGCTTTTGCTTGTCAAACTGCATCTCTGCACACCCTGGCAATGTTCTTGTAGTTCTCACTGGGTGTCCGTCTGCTTTTCCATCTATGGTGCACTTCTCCTGGCTTTGAGCAGACTCAAAAGCTCGCAGTTAAACCAAGGAGGTCTCTCCCTACTTCCCTCACCTTTAAAGGGCATGAATGGTTTTCGTGCTTCCAGGAGAGTATTCTTGAAAACCTCCCAGCACTTGCTGTCTCCTTTATCCTCCATGGAAGCTTCCCACAGAATCCTTCCCAACCAAGCTCTGAGCAAGCTGACGTTTTCTCTTTTAAAATTTAAAACATTTGTCTTAATATTAACCTTCAAGTGTGTTCAGCAGGATTCCAAACTACAATATAGTGACCAGTGCAGCCAAGGCTATCAGTAGCAGAGATATTACAAAGCAGTGCTGCATTTAATTTGTTGATTTGTTCAAAACAGTAATTTCACAGATGTATCTAACAGATGTAAACGAGACTGATCTGAGGTACAACAAACACTGGGCAGAGCAGTTCTAGGATTTCACAGTGATTTCTGAAAAATCTAAATTAAAAGAAACTTAAATAATATAAACCAATCTGAAGACCTAACTTCACCCCCTACAAAAACATTTCACTCCTAAATGAAGTCACAATACAATTAGAGCAGAATTACAGGAGTATCTGTGAAAACTGGACACATACCAAGGAATTTACTGACCTATAAACAAGGTCTGTAAAGCACACAAAGATCATGTAACAGTCCATATCATCCTGCAACCAACAGAAATCCTCTTGAACGGCTGAGGATTGCCAGGGATGCTGGAGTATCTCAGTTTTCCAAAGGTTTCAGCAGCCACCCCAAGGGCCTTCCTTAACCCTGACACAGTGCTGCCCAACTCACGTCTGTGCAGGAGAATCTAAAATTGCCTCAGAATACTGGGTTTTTCCTTTTAGTCTTCAAAGAGTATGAAGCCTATCCAAAGAGTATATGTAGTAGCTATAGGAGAAAGATAGGATAGTATTTAAGTATATTAAAAAAAACCCAATACATAAAAGACTGAAACATTTGAAAATGTGACCACTGACTTTGACTGAATTTTTAGAAGTTCATAGTACAGCTAATGCTGACACTGGCTAAGTACTAAAATATTAGACAAAATTACAAAAGGAAAAATATAGAGATGTTAATATCAGGTCAACTACAGACCCACTGACTTTTTTACAGGTTTATCCTGAAACAAATGTTATTTATTATTATTTAACCTGAACATATGTGAGTATTAGTCCTATTTGCACTACAGTAGCCTATTAGGTTTGTAACTTATAATACACTAATGTTTTGGCTTGTATTACTTTATCAGAAGACTCAGTGCTCAGTCTTTAATGTTAGCTAGTTACATCTGTATTTGGAAAATGCAAAAAGAAATCTGAACGCAAAGCATCAGCACTTTTCCATGAGGTCAATAAACATAACAGGTACCTAAAACCACCAATCTGAAGAATAAAAAAAAGCACAGCATCTATTTTTTATGTGTCTTAAAGGTACTCATACCTGAATAATTTTACTCATTGCTTTCAAAGCTGATTAAACATAATACATTTATAAGTTTTTTACTTTTTCTTTAGAGCATCTAAAGGGCTGTTGAATCTAGCATTCCAGAAAGAGAAAGAAAATCCTTGAAATAAACATTTCCCCTGATTCTTAAGAGCAGAAAATAAATCAAGTTCAGAAAACCCTATTTTCAGAGTATTTAATTCAGAATAGGTCTTGGCTCCAGACCCATGGTTTGGGCAAGCCCTCCACTTCCTATCATTACTATCCGGTACTATATGATCATTTGAGAAAACCCATTCTCTTACTATAGAGTTATTACCACAATACATATTTCTTATTAATGGTAAGATTTCTAATTTGTTGACTTTTAACTGTTTTTTAAATAGAAAACTTTCCACATCCTACAAGGACATGGAATAAGAAATGTTAAAGTTTCCTTTTTTTCTCCCTCTCACCTACTTAAAAAGGTTTTTTCCACTGCTCCATTGTCTGTGCTCAGAAAGATAATTTGTAAAAACACCTCCCAAACCTGACTGACTATCCAGGACCCAATAAAGCTAATGGAACAAAAAGCACTATCAATGTGCAAAGAAACAAGAAAACAAAATGCCCCACTAGCTTTCAATAATAGCAAAGATGTAACTTGTGTTTTGTACAAACTTTTAAATATTTAAAACAGGTTTTCAAGCTAATTGCCTACCCATGCACAGAAGGTAAAAATAGATGATTCTCTAAAGAACGGAGAATGATTTGCCATCTTTTCTATTCAGAAATTCAAACAGAAAATCACAAACCACATAGTAAGTTGTTTGAAATACCCATTATGAGCATATTGAGATTGCCCGCTTGTACTAATATAAGAAAAACACTATCTCTGAATTCCTTGGTGAAAGGGTGTTACCCTGCACTGCCACAAATACATCTCCACACACTCACCAACTTTCAGAGAAGTCCTGGCAGGGTATTCTTTCTGTTTGCTGCAAATTGTTTTTAAATTAGCTCTGTCAATAAAGTGTTATATCTGGTAAAATAAGCATTAGCTTTGCATTTATTGTTGCCTTCAACTTATTTCTGTATTTCTCAAAAGTGCCCACTGAATTTGAAATCCATCCAGAAAACCAACGGATGAGGGGAGAATACAATGCAATAATTCTGTTTACACTGGATGGGGTTTTGAGCTGACTATACCAAACCAAAAGAGGATGAATGACCATCAGTGTTCTTTACTTAAAGCATCTGAACTCTGGAACATTTTTTTTCTAAAATGATTGTTTTATACATTTCTATAAGCAAGTTTTGAAAAGGAAGAGTGCTTCACATAAGGACCTCAGCAGGAACCAGCCAGAGCTCTACCTTCTCACTGCTTTTCCAGTGCCTGTCCTGATGCCCTAACGGGCAATGATTGGAATCTCTGAACATCTGCACAGTAAAAACGTAACTCTACAAATAATAATTAAGAGAATTATTCCATAAATAATACTGGCTAACAATGTAGAAAAACATATAAAAATGACTGAATTACAATTTTCAGATATGTCACAAAACATCTCCTTACTTCTGAGGAAAGAGAACTTACATTCTTTGTAAAACGATACCATTTCTATAAATACTGTATATTCCCATGATCCTCATAAATGCCTTTTTTTTTTTTTTTTTAAATGGCCATTACTTCCCTCTCTTGGACTCAAACATGTTTTAGCAAAGAGTTCTCAGGGCTAAATGGAAGCTATAACTAAAGCTATACCTAAATCTTTCTCTTTGAATTTGACACCCTTTGATTTCTCTAGATGTCCCCTTGGCTTATTCATTCAATATCAGAATAGAAATTTCCAACTACACCAGCCATTATTTCATTATGTCTGTAATTTGTTTCTTCTCAAAAATATTTACTGTATTCCCCTTAGATACAGGATTTTTAAACAAATTATTTAATATCTTCTTGGTTCCCATTGAACCAGCTTTCATTAACGGCTTGGCCTAGATTCCCCAACTATGAATGCACAGGAAGTACACTGGGACACCTCTCATAGGGACCTTGTCAGCCACTTACTCCATTCCTTCTCATTCTAGTCCATCTTTCAAACAACACAGGAATCCAAGCTGAAATCCAAAGGACAGCAGTGCTAAGGCATGGAAGACACTGTGCCAGCCAATGTGTTATCTACAGATTCATTCATTACACACCAGGCGTGACTGAAGAGTAATAACAAATGTCTGTGACAAACAGAGAAACCTTTTGAGCTTCTTCAGTCCACCTCTTCTTGGTGTTCAGTGTTCAGGCATTCCTATCTTCATCCCAGACAAAAAATTCTGTTTAGGAGCTAGCAAGAAAAATGATCAGTTCAAGTTACCTTCCTGCTGTTGATCACTTCACTTTGCCTCCTGCTTTAGGTACGTCCCACTGAAATTTCTGTTTTCTTGTACCTCAAGTAATAAAGTGTTTCTCTGCAAGTTTTGTACCTTTGCTGCTCACTGCAATACTTTTTTTTTTAAAGAGATCACTAAATACAAATAAGCACAGATCCCACTGTCAACTTTGTGACACAACTACAATGAAGCACTAAGACTACTCTGTTTTCCAGCTTTCCCGTCCGTTTCAGAGCAGTCTTTTGAAGCACAACTTCTTACTTTCTTTAGTTGCCTCTTTCACAGACTATTTTCAAAGAAAATAGATGACAGTCTGTATTTCTTTATCCATGTTTCAATGAGATGTTTAAAGAACTCTTAATACAATAGTACGATGCTGTCTTTCCTCCTCTTCTTCCACATTGAATTTTAGGACTTCCCAGTTTTCAGATGCATTTAAATTTATTATATTATAGTTCAAAGTGCCAATTTTTATGATTTGCCTTTTTTCCTTAAAGGCATCTAAAACATAATAAACTTTAAAGCATTTTAAATTACAAATACTTACTAAAAAATGAAAGCTTTTTTTATGCATTCTAAGACTGCAAAATCAGGAAAAGAGTTACTAAAGAAGAATTAACTGTTTGATAATTTGTGGCCTAATACATTTCAGTGTGTGTTCTTAAATAAGTTTACGACATAAATGGTATGTAGAACAGGTAATTTAGATATTTTTGTTTGGAACAAAATGCATACAGTATTACAAACATACAGCTTCTGTATTTATTTTGTTATAAATAACAGTAGCTCATTGTATTATTATCAGTAACACAGCGGCAGTTCTGGATCACAGTTATGCCACCTTAAGTAATGAAATTTCTCTGGCTGAGAAGGAAGTACAGTTATTCCAGGGCAATGTAATATATAAATGTATACATAAAAATAACAGGTATTTTTATGAACACTTGTAACATTCAAGACTGTATCCAGCTGTTATCCCAAAAGCTAGCCTTAAAAATACCTGGTTTTGAATCTTAGTTTTGCATCTTCTTAAATCTATTTTCTCTCTTTCACAAGCACTGGTGTAAACAAATTATTTCAGAGTTTTGTCTTAATTGCATGATATTTTATCCCATCTGTAACAGTCTCCCTCTGAGGATGTTTTGTTGACTTTATTATATGCAGACAATGTGATCTAGGCAAATCTTCCACAAACCACATTACGGTTGTTTTAGTTGAGGTTTTTTAATGGATTTTTGCATCAAACTATTAAGATTAATCTTCTTTTCAAGAGAACACAGATTCATAATGACAGTTACCTTGGCAAATATGCATTCCATACGCTTCACAGCTTTAACAGAGATGGGAGATGAAACTTCTTCAAAAATTGAAACAGCAAGAGACAAAAAAAGTGGCTGGTTACTCTACCAGGCACAACTGCAAAAGGCATCGCATGAGTGTTTCTGATTGCACTTCACATTTCAAAAGCTGCTCTGAAGTTCTACAATTTTGACAATGTTGGATTAAAAAAAAGTATCTAGCTCAATATTTTTGCTCTATCATGCAGTCTGATCTTCAACACACTTTCTCTGTGCAGACGTATGCAAAGTAGGTTGAAAGGGTGCCTTGTAAACAGAGGCTCTGCTTCATTGTGCTTCATCTTTCCTAAGTTTTGGCACAGCAGGTGTGACAAACCTGTCATCAGAATTTACTTTTGTCTCATGCTGGCCCATGTGCTGTAGGAGAACGTAATGGCAGATCATTGCTGACCCCATCTGAGCAGTCAGTCAAGAAAGATTGAGACTCCAGATCCTCAGCTTGTGTAAACTGATGTAACATCAGAGGAACTGCACAACTATGAGCTTTATGTTTACCACTGGGCTACAGCTGTAATATAAATTCCAGTGAGAACAACACGGGAGTTTTTCTAGCAGCTTAGGCCAAGGTTTTTATGTCCAAACTGAGAATTTATTGGGAAATTTCTTACCCTTTTCTTTTTTAAAAAAAAATATGTTTGATCCAGAGTTTCCTTTAAAAGTTTTTCAGGGACAGAATTAAGAAAGGAAAAGAGTATGTGTCCCTCTCCTTCCGCAGGAACACATCCTCTACCTCACTGTCACTTCGAGAAGGTTCATAAAAATAAATCTGTCCTTAAAGGAGCAGTTGGTTAGGCCATATATATATATGATTAACCATATATATATGTATATATCTCCCATACCAGGGATTGGGGAAAGGAAAGGGGCCACTCTTTTCAAAGTACCTACACTTTACACTAGCTCAGCTGTGTTAAAAGTCTATACCAATGTAGCATCCAACTGAGACATCTCCATTTTGAGTAGTGGAGAATGGCAGAAGGCAGAAAAGGAAAGAAACCAGGCATTTATGCCTTATGTTTCTCAGGAAAACAGCCTTAAAACTAAAGCAAACACTGCACTTAGATCCCGATTACTATTATTATTATGATAATCTGTTGACATAAACCAACACAGTTCTGAAGATAAGAGATTTTCACAGGAAGTTCTCAACCCTGGAGCTCCGTGTAAAGTAACAATAATGTGTACTATAAACTGCAGAAGCGATAGGGCAGAGGGAAGACAAAAAACCAGAACAGTAACAGATCAGTGTTCCACATGGCATAGACCATGCACTCTACCATACTGCTTAAAACTTTTGCACTTATACTAAGCCAGAAAATATCGATAAACAAGAAATTGGCAACAATTCAGATTATTTTTACTTAGGAGTAAAGAAGCTGAAGAACTTGAACATGACTTTATAAGACAGAAGGAAAAACTGATTTTAGGTTAAAATGTTGCAATACAGTGCATAAGGGACATAATAACGTGAATTCTTAAGAAATAAAATAGAAACTAAATTCAACTTCTGGAGAAAAAAAAAAAAGCCAAAGGTGTCTTTAAGCTTGATTAAATGAAAACTGCTTTACTCTTTAGTGATTTGCTAAATGGATACACAACCAAAGATAGAAAATTACACACTTCTGCATTTGAAAAAGAAGTTTAACCAGTAATTTTAGAAGAGGGCCTTGCAAAGGACTTTAACCCATTTCATAGGCTTTTGCTTGCACTAATAAAGTATTTGGTTGCTTTCCAGATCACTCAGCAGAGATCAAGCCACCATCGAAGTGCAACGTACAAAACACACTGAAAAAGGAAGTTCTTCTCTTAGGGCTTTTTTTTTAATCACATTTTTACTACTAAACCAAAAAAATTCCCCAACAAACAAAAGGAGGGCTCAAAGCTGCTTCTGTCCTTTCAGACAAACCCAAAACAACTGTAACACATCATCCCAACTTTCCTTTTGTTGTACTGGCCACTCTAAATTCACAGCAGTGAACTTCTTCAACCCTCCTCTTAATTCTGCTTTCTGAGAGGGTTTATGTGCATGGCTTATGGTCCCTCTGGACAACTTTGTGGTTCACAGCTTTGTCAGCTGCTGTGCTCTTCCCATGGCACTCTCGAGCTTGGCCAGTAATGCTGGTGACAGTGGACCACTCCTCATGCAGAGTCCAACACCCAGGCACTCACAGGAAGAGGTGACAAAGTGACTGGGAGAATTTGGGAGGGAAGTGTGTGAGCTCTCCCAACCCTAATGAGCAGGGAGGGACTGAACTCCTTTCAGCCGGGCTTGGCATTGCAGTGAGAACGGATGTTTCTCCTCAGTTACTGTGGCCTCCATAATCCCTTCCATGCTTGCTTGATTCCTTTTGAGACTAAAGCTATCAGACACTTAACCAAACACACACTATTTTCCTTTGGTGTTCGAGGGGATTTTTTGGTTTTCCAAATCTGTGGGTTTTAATCCCATAAGCTGCTTTGGGTAAAGGAGAGAACAGGTAACAAACAGAACTTAAGTTCAGTCTTTTTTTCTTGTGTTTTTTTTTTCTAATGGCTGGCTTTTCTTTTGCTGACAATACCATTGTTTTGAGATAAAAACAGCACCATTATCCAACTAAAAAATCAGCAGACACCCTTGTTCCTTGTAGGGTGCTACACTGCAAGCACCTTTGTATTGTCAGCCTGCTGCTCCTGCAAGTTATTCATCTGAACTAACATGTACAAGGAGGGAGATGCTAATGCCACCGTGCACACTGGTGGTGCTTGTCTGACTAACAAGTGATGTAATTCACTGCACTTCTGGTATTTCTTCTCTTCCCGTACGCCAGCACCAGCCTGCCTTATTCTAATTGTGACAACATATGCAGCTAGATGTGCTTCTCTTGCTCATTTATACTTTGAGCTTTGCATGCCTTTCTGCCTGAAATTTCCCTTCTTGTGGCATTTATTCTCAATTACATCCACATGTTGGACATTGCTAGCTAAATAAAAACTGTAGCAACTATAGGGTTACCCAGGATAAAAAAATACTAGAATTTGCCAAGAAATGGTATTCCCCTGGCTTATGGCCCTTTCTAAAATTGCAAGACAACTCTCTGGCCCTGTATGACTGACAGATCAGACTCCCTTTACAGCTTCTCATCTTGTGCACTCTATTAAATAGAACTTCCCTGGATATTATGACTGTACTACACTGAAATCATTTGCAGGAAGATTTCAAAGCTACTTTTTAATACCACTTTGATGAAGGAAACTTGCAGAAACTTTTAAGGTATCGGAACCTATTGTTAGACACAAGGCCATTTTTTGTCTTGCCTAGTTTTGAATAATGTGCCTTACTTGTAGGTGCCACTAACATCTTTTCCACAACATTTCATTTCTTTGGTGTTATTCTGTTCGGTTCATCCATTTCAGGATTGCTTTTATTAGCTTTTACTAGCAGCTGATGACCACCACATATTTCAAAACACCAGAACCACAGCAATGTTCAATTCAGTGATCTGTTCTCACTTCTTCCATACATCACCCTAATTCTTAGCCTTGTATATATATTACTCCATTGACTCAGTTTTCAAGGCCAAGCCTTTAAAATATGAACATTCGACACCATGCTATTCTTTTTGACTGCGGCTTGATTTCAGTGTGCTGAGACCACCAGATCCCAGAGTAAACATGACTGTTACTTTATTTCCCAGAACCCCTGTATATTTATACAGATATTTGCTGATTGCCTTTTCTGAGACTGTAAGATATTTGGAACATGCGCTGCATCACTACTGAAGTTTGTCTGAAGAAAAGCAGGGTGAGGTGCTACAATAACACGAATATTTCCTAGTAATTGCTGTCATGGCATTTTTATATGCATGCGTGTTTCTGGGATTTTTGGTGTGCACTTTTCTTATAAATTAAACTTAAAAAAAAAAAGGTAAAAACAAGGCTGGGGAAAACAAACAAACAACAGACTAAACACTGAGGAGTTTCACCATCTTGAGCTAGGACTTAAAGATCAACCTGAGTCACACTATTCAAAATAGTCATAGCAACAATCTCAAAATCAGGAACACTGTTTTCATATTAAAATTTTGAATTATTTTTCCAATATTACTTTTTAAAAAAATGTAATTCAGTTTTAATTTGAGAAGTTGTCTAAAATTTTTTTGAAACGTAATATGTATTTTTCTAGAATCTTTCAAAATTATACTTTATGACTAGTGATTTCTGTTTTGACTAACTCAGTTTACCAACAAAAACGTCTTGACAAAAAATTCCTAAACCAGCTCAAGAAGTTATTTTTCAAAACATGCTTTTGTCTTCCTGACAGCATCCTCCAAGTGGTAGTAGGAATTCTTAAAATTAACAGAAGGTGTATGCAGAGGAGGTGGGAAGTTTGGAAAGAGTGCTCCAAATGCCAGATCTATCATCTGTATTATTAATATGTCAGATCTGGTGCATATGAAGATGCATGTCTGTGCAATGAATACCCCTCGTGATATATGATTCCTGAGGTCGTGCTGAAAATGTGATGAGGTGTCCATTTAAGACCGAAGGAATGTCCTGAGTAAGGAGCAAAACAGGATCCTGAACTGCAGCAGCCCCATGCAGGAGAGGGAAGCACCTATTTACTACATTTTTAATGAGTTGCAGCGTGAAGTTAAAAATAAAAACGGCAAGGAGAAGAGTGCATCGTTAATGAAGAGACAGCAAATGTGTCAGCTCAGGAAGCTCCAAGGCCAGGAGAGCTCTAGAAGATAGGGCTGTCTCTCTTGGCTTCTCTCTAAATAAATCCACTTAGACTATGCATAATGGCTGAGTTGGAGCCTGGGCTTCCATGAGGAAGATATGTCAAAGAAATCCTGAAAAGTCAGGAAGAGAGACTGATGTCAGATATAAGCGCAAAGTATTTTTCTTCTGCAACTTTCTTCCCAAGTTTTATTGTCACAGAAGTACTTCATGATTGGAAGGTTACCCCCAAAAGGGTTGCAGGTGAGCAAAATAAAACCCCAATAAATATGGGTATTTAGCATCCATTTGCCAGCAGATTGCACAGCTCAGCTTGGGGATTGGCAGTGGTGCATCAGGGCAGAGAGGGAAAGCCTCAGTTAATGCACGGATATGCCTGCAGCAGCAGACAGAAGGTGGAACATATTGTGTGTGTTTCATCGACCACGTATTGTGACTATCTCCTTGGCTCTTCTCTTTTGATCTACACCTTAGGATTTCGTGAACACGTAAGTGTGAGATAACTTTCGTATTGCCATCATCCCTAGAGCCAGTCAATAGCTTTCATCGTTAGTTGCCCAGACAAATGCCTAGGAAGAGTTGAAGGAGGTGGTGGCAGTTGAGGAAATTTTCACACCGCAGTGAAACAGGAATGTATCTCAGCTAACACGTTCTGTGTCACTACCTTTCCTCTGCAGGCCCTTCTGCTTCCTTTGATGCCCTGTATCTGGACCTTTGCCATACCACTATCACCAGAGTGAAAGGTTGGTGGGAACAATTTAATCTGATCTACCCAAAAAGGTCCTTCATGTCCCAGGTATTTTTCCTGGATGCCAAGAGGCAAAAAAACCAGGATGCCAAAGGCAGAACTTATCAACCACTTCACTAGGAGCCCCACCACACTCCAAAATGCCTATTAATTATCATAAAACCATCCCATGCAAAAACACACTCCTCTACCTCACCTACTCAGAGAACTCTCATCCCGGCATCTCTTGCATCTTCCCCTTCAGCTTTGTTTACATCCTCTGAGATTTACATTCCTCCTTTAGCCCATGCAAAGCAAGAGATATTCCTGGCATCCGTGTGTGCATTGCCATGGTTACCTAGTTCATCTGCAGCAGAATGGGTTGGTCCATGACCTGACACCGCAGCTCCAGGAACACACTCCTCCCTTGTCCACCGCTTCTCAACCTCCGCGGCTGCAGCCGGTCTTTCGGAAAATCTCAATGCAAGCAACAGTGGGGTACCCAACACAAACTCTCCCAAAGTCTTTAGCACATATTTTTCCCCTATACCGTGTCTCTAAGCGTGTTTTTTGGCAGACCCAGTCCTCGAAAAATTCCAAACAATTTTTCCAGCAAGCCATCATCAATAGCACACCTGCAGATTTGACCTGCTGCATTTTATTTGAGGGTGCAGCCTTTACTTGAAAATTTAAACATGGAAATTTAGCCTCGAAAGCATGCTTACGAGAACACTTGTGACCACACAACTACCTGAGTCAGTCAGGGAAGAACAAAGGTTTGGGGCACAACAGTAAGGACCAAGAAGTCTTAAACAAAGATCTCAGCTGGAGGGGGAGGACAAACAGCTCCCTCCCAGAAAAGCAGTTTGGGTTACTTTGGTGTCACGAATTTTACAGTACAAATTGAATTAACTGTGATCTACTGAGATATTAGCAAGGCAGACATCACTCCTAAGTAAGGACTCAATATCAAATGAGGTATAAACAACAAAATATTGATAAAATATAATGAAGACAAATTTCAATGCAGGCAGAAGTCATATGTATCTCCACAACTGGCTCAAATTTTCACAGAAACAAAGCTTATTAACTTTGTTTTTTAAGCAACATCACTCTCACAGGTTTTTTCTCCAGACAATATTTATAACAAAATAGATATATAAACTGTTATGAAGAATCCCTGCTCACACCATTCATCTGTTCCCATAATTAATGTTTCTAAAATTCATACCAAATTTGACCTATTTAAATAAACTTAAAGCAATAATGTAGTATCTGGAAATGGTACACTAAATATGTGTACCACACAACGTCAAGGCAAACAGAGATGTATCTTATGGTGATTCTGAAAACACAAATACCAATGAATCTCCGCGAGGAAACCAAAAGCTGGTAAAATTCGAAATGGCTTTGTAGTCATATAGTTATGTAAAATAAAGTGAAGTTCTCCAGACTTGATTTAGCATGGCTGAAACAGAGTGGGTAATTTGTCTGCATCTCAACAGCAAAACCACCCCCAGTCAAATGAAAAATCACCACAAAAACGACGACTTGTACACCTACCTTTTCCATTTATTGTTAATGCTGATGCAATTGTGGCTGTTACTGGCACTGGCAATTGTGGCACTAATGGATGTATCCTTGGTCGGCTCCCCATCCTAGCACGCTCTGCACCAGGTCCTAATAAAGCTCCCACAGGTTTTTCTGCTGCTACTTCTGGTGCTACAGAGTCGTCTTGATCCTGCTCTATATGGTCCATTTTATCTGGGCTTTCATTCTGGAAGCCATCAACTGTTGTCCGGCTCTTAATTGGACTTTTGGGCACTAGGATTTTAATACCTGATTTTGTGAGGTCCATATTTTTACGTCCAGAAAGTGATGGTGAATTGTTTTTCCGGAACTTCTGTGTGGCAGAAAAAAGTTGATTATTTTTTGACTCGTGTTCTTTATTCATAACTAAAGATTTAGAAGATGTCTTTGAAAAAGAACTATTGGTAGATCTAGAAATTTGTTTTCTGGCATTATTTGGAGAGGTCCTGTTTGTCCTGGTTAATGTGCTTTCTTTCTGCTTTTCATTGTGGCGTCTGTTAAATTCATGTATATATTCCTCACAATTGACAAGGTGCTGTTCTGGCTCCCAAGTATCATCTTCGCTGTCGTATCCTTTCCATCGCACCAAATACTCTGTTTTTCCTTTCTTGTTTTTCCTCTTGTCAACAATTCTCTCTACCTGTTAAAAAGCAAAAATAAGCATTAGACATGGGCAGATATACAACCCAAGAGAGTGACTTGCATGTAAACAAATTGTTAAGTGTAGACAGATTTTAAAATACTCTTGTAATTTTGTAATTCTGTACTGTAGCTCTGTAGTATTGCAGTCTTTCACTGCTGACTGGAAATCCCTCTCTTTAAACTTCAGATTGTTACTTTTATCTCAAAAACATGTTCTAGAATACCAAAATTGTTCTTCACTAAGTATTTTGCAAGCGCAAGAATCTGAATATGACATATTAAAATTGACAATCAGCACTGGCCTCAGAGAGGCTCTTGCACCAACTTCAATGTGGACAGGATTTCCCTCTCTCAATATAGAAGTCATGTTTAAATATGCTGTATAAATACAGTGTGTTTACCTTGCCAAACTTATCAATTTGATATTGTTTGAATAATTTGCTTGCTTAGCATAAGGCATATGTGAGAATCTCTTACTTACAGTGAGCTAACCTTTAGCTACCAGGGACAATATGGAACAGCTTAGGAACCAGGGCAAATTCAGATGATTTTTTTTTAGAGGCTTCTTGTGAAAACAGAGAATTTGCTTTTGCCAGAGCCTTTGATACACATACTTGAACAAATTACCATGCCTCACTTATCTGCAAACAGAGATGATATTTATGTCCCAAGTATGAAGCATGCACATGCTACAACTGCATGTGGGACCCACAGGCTGGAGGAATTTGGGCAGTGGGGTAAAGCAGGCAGGGCAGACAGCAGCAGCTGCAGGGACAGAGGCTCATGCCTCAGACCAAAACCTACGCCAATCATGCTAATCCTGTGGAAAGGGAATTCTTTTACGGAAAAAGAGATATGAGTGCAAGGCTAGTCTCAGGGTTCCTCCTTTTTATTTCATTTTTCCTACCCAGGCTGATTCTTCTGGTAAATCCTCCCTCCCACTTCATTTCAGTTATGGGACTGATACAGCTTTCTTATTCATCAGTCTCTTCTTTTTGGTATTAAAAAAAAAAAAGGCAGGTGTTTGGGGTTTAGGACTATTACTTACTAATTTAACTCCCAGCCCTTCACGAACAAAGACCATGCATAGAAGCCAAGATCACATCTACCTAGAAGAACTTCTGAAGGAAATGTGACATTTACTGGAGAGGCATTAACCAAATGGAATGTCTACAGAACAGTTTAGAAGGATGGGAGGAAAATACAAGTATGTACGGCGCACATATAAATGGTGTACATATATGGTATACGATTCATTACCAAATCACATGACAGCTGACAACACATTCTCTTAAGAGAGCATCTCAATTTTACATGTGGCATGCTATCATAATGTACTCCCTGGTTTTCAACAGTAAGGTTAAATGATTACTATTATTATAATCTCAGCAGCAACATAAGGACATACCCTACAACTGCATGTGATACCCTGCAGGTGTTGTACTATGTCATCAGGATGTTGTTCAGCTCTGTCTGCATAGGTCTTTAAAAACCTCAACCAAACCAACAACACAAAAATAAAAATCAAAAACAAACAAGCTCCACCTTTGCCTTGTTAATCAGTTCAATGCATTCTGTAGAGAGACATGCAATATAAATTGTCCAAATTTTATTTAAAATCTTAAAATACATTAAAATATATTAAAATTATTTTTATTCTGATTATTTAACTTCCTAGGAGTTTTTGGGCTTAAAAAAACATGCAGCCAGAAAAATGAAACTTGTTTTTCCATGAAACTATTTAAAGACGTCTTAAAAGAAAATGCAGCTCCAAGAGTTGAAGAAAGTCACTGTGGAGAAACATGCCTTCAATTTTTTTTTCTAGTAGAAACTGACTAAAAAGACCTTTGAATATTAAGTCAGAAACATTAAATTAAAAATCTAAGAACAAACTAATGAACCAAACACCCTATCTTGTCAAAAAAGCAGTTACTGCTAGTCTTGCTTATCCTCTCTGCCTCTCTTGACCTTCTAAAACAGATTTTAAGAGCACGATTCTCAGAGAAAGATCTCTACTACTAGCAAAGTATTTTTATTCTCTAGTAGGAAATCTTTCTTTGTAATGAACAGCACCACTTACTGAGCACAAAGTTCTACCACTGTCTTTCAGTACTGAAAGGCCACCCATTAAGGACATGCCCTTTTCAAGTAGGAAGCCATCCCTCTCATCCAAAAAACCAGACACCTTGCAGAGATAACAGATGAACTCTACAACAGGAGACACAAAAATCCATTCTTAACCTGATGATTTATGGAGCAAGCAGAAATGCATAAAGAAAACAGTTATATTTAGCTGTATTGTCCAAGCCTGCAACAAAACCTGCTTTGACATTGCTCTTTTTGATTAAAAGGAATTTTTTTCCTAACCATTTTCTTCCTGAATACATTTTTTGTTTTATTTACGGCACAAAAATTACAGCAATTAACCTGTGATACACAATTTATCATGCAGCTTCAGAGCTTTAGTGAGGGACTTCTTTTCTTGGATTGACTCAGCTCGGTTAGTCTGACTCCCCTAGAAGGACTTGAAAAACTGCTCAGGAATATTCTGATGCTGATGGTAACAGTTACATAAGTGTTTCTCATGCAGAACTGGGAGCAAGACTACATCCTTTGCCATAATCACACTAGAAATGCTGATTATACTTTGTGACAACTACCATTTCTACAGTGTCCCATGCCCTGTGCCATGGGACAGTACTTTATTTTTAGAGATTAAAAGGTTCTGTACTGCAGGATTTGCCATTAATGGTTAGTTTTCAAGTGTTGTAGAAGAATCACAACAAAAGAGAAAATAACATAAAAAAAGATAAAACAGGTGTGAGGGAAAGTTATCATGCAAACTACCTGAGTGGCAAAAAAATAACATCTCACAGCTTATTTTAGCATGCTAAGTTATCACTTTCCCCACCTGGGTAGTACTGATGAATGACATTCCAAAACTCTGCCAGCAGAAGAACTGACAGAAAAACAACAAGCTGCTCAGAAGTATAATCCAACACTGAAATGCACAAATTATAATCACACCCACCACAACTATACCTGAGATTTCCCATCTGTAAAATGGTAAATTTCCCTTCGTTCTATGAATGTGGTAAAATTGGTTCATGCTAGCTCTCCCTCTCTAAGAATTTTAATTGCTTTTATTAGCAAAATATACAGAATTTACACTCAAAAAAATCCCCAACAAACAAACAAGAACAATACATGGTTGCAGGCTGAAGTGCTGTCTGGCTACAGCTGCACCAGGTGAAAATGGCAACACTGCAACTCCTCCTCCCTGTCCTGTGCTCAGAGACAACAGCTCCTCCCCATCTGTCAGCACAACTTCTTCCGTAATTATGCCCTAATGCAGTTCTGTCAAAGTGACCTGGTTTAGGTATTAAGAATACCTGAGTTAATGTAGGCATCCTGAAATAACTGGTTTGGAGAGCAGCCACATATGCGGTATTTTCTGACACATCTAAGAGGACTGCAACTTTCAGCAGAGGACAACAAACACCTATAGGCTGGACTGGCCCAGTAACCTCATTGTCAGGAAAAGGACATGCATTCTTAATCCCTGATGAAAGATCTTTTGTTCAGGTCAATAAAAGTAAGCAAATTCAAAAGAGCATTCTCAATCTAAAGCATTATAATTTGGGCACATTTGCAAACTCGATATAAGGCACGTTCTCTGTTACTGTATATGTATATATATTAAAAAGATCATACTTTGAACATTTGAAGAAAGTAAACTAAAGGTACAGATGTCGGGGGGTGGGAAGGCAACAAAAAACAGAAAGACAAAAATAAACACACGTGGGCATATAAGTATTCAATGAGTATTGCCTTGTATTTCCTTGTCTATAATAAATCCATTGTGCATTCCCATTATGATCCTTTCTGTCCTCAAATTCATGTCAGGCTAAATTAATTTAAAGTTCACAGAATAGAATCTATTGGACGTCATACTCTATCTGTTGTCTGTAAAATATAGGAGAAGGCCTTGTTCTGTTAGCTGAAGGCTATGTTTACATTACTGTTTTGGTTCAGAGCAGTAACGTGATTTGGAAGCAAACCCTTCCCTCCTCTGCACTATTCCTGCTTACTGTGGAATGGTTTTATTCACCGACCAGTTTTGGTACACAAGATGTGGATTCTTTATGGAGAAGTATACACCGGAAATGGAAATGTACCAACACATCTGTCACACTTCAACCCCTAAGGGGGCACACATCCAAGAAGCAACACCTCTGAACTGTTTCAATACATGTAGTGGCGTGGATATTTGATCCTGAGAGGCTCCACTAAATCTAGTCCAAAATAAAAATGCTGCACAGCAGAATTTGTAGAGGTGGGGGTCACAGCACCAACTGCTTCACTCTACTGCTTCTCCCCACTTGAGCCAAATTACTACTGTAGATATTCCCCAAGTCAGAGACAGAATAAATGCAAATCCTACATGTCATACATGCATACACTACAAGTGAACAGTCCCCCTCCTCAAATTGGAAACTGTTTCACACACAAATGGGACCTAAATGATCCCCCACAAGCAATCAGCAATGTTTACAAGTGACTGCATCTTCCATTTATTAAAATCTTGCAGAAGTCAACGATAAACAGTATTCAAATACTTCTTATTGTAAATAAAATAAATGCATTCTACATTTTAAAAATCAGCTAATAAATAGGGAAATGGGAAATGATGGCATACAAACAAAATACATGGCATACATGCCAAAATATGGCATACAACACAAAAACCATTAAGTACCATATTTTGCTTAAAGTAGTTTTGGGAAAACAGCTATTCAAAAAGATATTCGATGAGGATTTCAAAACACATCTGAAGGTATGTAAAATGTGCACTAAAATCTTAAATGTACACATTTTATTAGAAAATACATCATTTCCCATTTAAGTATGTCCCAGACATACTTAAGGCCGGTTCAGAGTATTGCACACTGCAGTTAGCACCAGCAGGGAAATTTTAAAAAACAGCTTAACACGTACACTTAGAATATCAAAATCTGTATCAAAAAGATTATTAAAAAACCTAATATTGTATGGTTTAGGTCCAAATAGCATCATTAAAAAATTACACTAGGATATCACATAAATCCAAGAGTTCATCCTCATTGCAGCTCCTTGCTGCTCCGCTCACGCGAGCCTGGGAGCACACACATAAGCCTGCCGCCACATGCTCCTGGAGCTGACTGATTTGATTAGCAGAACAGACTGATTGGATTAACAGTCGATGAATTGCTGTAAACTGAGCTGCTGCATCCTCATGGCATGACTGACCAGAGTGTCTGTACAGTACAGGACTGGCCATGATGAGGGCTGTATTACATATATATTGCTCTGGAAGCCAGAGCTGTACAAAATAAATGCGGATCAGATGTGGGCAGATTATTGCCTTTCTGTCAAATTAGCTACAGCAGATGGAACAGCTTTTGTGTTACTTTTGTGACAGCTCTGGGATGAGGGATGATACCTGATCTGGCCCAAGGCCTGACCATACAGAGTTCACCAACTCGACTGTCTTCAGGCAATCGGGACCAGCAGGATGAGTTCATACAGGATCATCACTTTGCAACCCACAGCCACTCGCAGCCTCCTTCGGAGGCAGCGGTGTGTGCAGCGAGGCTGGAACACATTCATGTCTATGAGCACGAGTCCACAAGGGACTAATACACTTCCTGTGGTCCTTCATGCTAGCAGTGCAATAAAGAGAATTGCATAGCTCAACCCTCCTTTCAAAAATTAAGCAGCCGTGCTAAAACAAATATTAAGATTTCTCTTTTTCCCAAGCTCTATTTCAATCAAAGCCCATCCATTCTTTTAGGATTCCTGGACACAAGTCATGCAAGAGCTAACTTCGTGGCTATCTGCAACATTCAATTAATATAGTGGCCTGTAGGTTAGAATTCACATTTTAATTCACCCTCTATATAAATTTCTAATCAAGTTGCCTATAAAATTACAATTGTCCCAGTCAAGGTCATTATTCATCATCAACTTTAAGTTTTACATCCTTTCACGGTCTTAGCAAAGACAATAGACAAAATAGTTTAATTACTGCCTTCTCATCAATGCCAGTGATTCCAGGGAATCACAGCTATGGTGCCTACCATGCCTGGTAGCACAACTACCTCCTGAAAAGGCACTTCAGAAAGTTTTATACCTCATACCTATATTAAACAAACTAATCACTGTATGTGCAACTCCTTTATGACGTATTAAAAAGTGCAGATCACAATGAGAAAGTAGATCTTTGTAAGAAGCCTTTTCCATACAGGACATCAGGGAAACAAGTGTGGGGGGAGGACCTATGACAAAGTCACTTTGCTTTAGAGAATTAACTCCCTGGATAAACAGTTTGCCTGAGATTTACTTCCTCACAAGTCACCACTGATGATTGGTGCTACACTGCCAGCATCACAGATCTTTCCAGATATAATTTACAGAGAAATAATTACAACAGTTGTGAACCAAGTTAGATCCCACTGCAGAACTCATCAACTGCTTTGCCATAATTATAGTCATCTAGTTATTGCAAGAATGGTTAGAAAAATCTTAATCTTAATCTCATTTTATCAATCCACTGTTCACAACAGTTCTGACCTTCTATTTACACTAAGGTAAGACAGACATATATTTTCTATTTTGCACAAAAGCAGAATGAAAATCCATGCAAAGCTGTTAATATCTGTACAAACAAAATAGAAACAAACACCTGCAACAATGGATTTTTAACAAACATGCACTGTTTTTCTCCTTTTGAAATAAGAACAAGTAGCATCAACTAGGCTTATCATCTTAAATGGAAAAGGTCCTAATCAGAAGAAACTATTAAAAACCATTAGCACTGGATTTAGGATACACATTTTTGGCAGTCAAAGCTATTACACAAGTATTACTATGTTACTAAGTTATAAAAAAATTTACTAGAAGATTTCAGCATCACCCACATATAGAATGCCAAAGGAAATTCTTCCCATCTTCAATTCATTTGTAAAAGCTATGTGGCAGGAGGCAAATTCTGGACATTTTTTTCCCAGAGATAAATCTTCTGTCTGTACTCGCCAAATTCTCTTGCTTATATCTCTCCACTGAAGTCACAAAAAGTGAAAGTCCACAACTTGGTGCTACCAATGTTTTGCTAAATTAAAAAATACAGGAAACGGAAATGTATACTTATTATTGGCAACTCCGGCAACAAGAAAGGAAAAACTCTCACCCAAAGATGCCCATATTTTGGGGTGATAATTTGGGAAAATGCATAAATAATCTAAAGCTACCTCACAGCTTCAACAGCTTGAAAACTATTTACTTAAAGGATAAGGCCAACAGAAATATTGTCACTTTGTCCTTCAGCTAGAATAATACAGAGTAGCAGATAAAGAATTTGTCAATATTAAGCATCAGGACTACAGACTTGCTTTCAAAGCAGGAGAAACTGGACCTTCAACAGTGCTCATGTACAAATGACTGATAAAGATTCAAAATATTTTATCTAAAAGGAGTGTCTTAAGGAGAGAACAGGTCACAGCAAAACTGCACTCCAAGTGTTACAGAACACTTTGTTACAGCTAAGCAAACTTAAGAAACGGGAATTGTAACAAGAAAGAGGAGCAGAAAAAAGAAAATCATAGGACAGTTGAAGAGTGAGCTTGGTATACCGCAGTCAATTTATCAAATTTCATTTAATTCTACAACAGTTTCATCTACCAACACCAAACAAGGCTTTTCAGCAGCTTGCAGAAGCAGCAGTGACAAGTCTGCTACTGCAGATCAGATATACTGTAGACCTGACCAAACCTCAGTAAGAAGGGACACTGACCTCAGCTCTTAGAAGCTTTTTCAGTAGCAGTCTCTTCTTCCTTTTTCCTCTTAGAGATCCTGGGATGCTAGTTCTAAATATACTAGTAAGAGCTTCCTCTGGAATCATTCCATCCAAGAAGGCACAATAAATATTTAGAGCCTCCTACCTGGCTCCTCTCACCCTTGCATCAAAAGTTTATTTCAATAAGAAATAAAGCTCCTGGATGCAAGACCATGACTGAATTTTTGTCTTCAAATACAAAGACGCTAAACAATTCTAGATCACAGTTAAGAACAAGATTATTTGCTGGCTCCTCCTGTGTGTCCTAGAGGAATGTGTGTCCCTGGTCACCCTGCCTGCAAAATGACTTCTCTCACTACTTGTGATCTAGAAAAGCTGGTGATACAGAAATTTCTCCTAATTAATCAACCTCAGTGCTTGCACAGCTGCCTCTTAGTTCTGACATTCGATTTCTTTAAGAGATTTTTTAGTAGATGAACTATTTTTTCCAGATGGAAAAAGGTATTTCTCTGTTTTGGGTCTCAAGTCCCTCCATCTCTCCATCTTCAGTCTGAACCTAAACTAATTTCTTATTAATATCACAGCAGCTTCCATGACTACACTCTCCCATTCGCTTTTGTAACCAGGCTGTGGGGTACAAATAAAGCTGTGGGATTGCTGGTAACTCTGCTTGGCAAAGATTCTTCCAACTTTCAAGGTTTTAAAGTTTATTTGTAAAAACAGGTTCTACAATGTTAGTCCATTGTGTACCTTTCTAACAACAACAACAACAGACTCAGAGTATATACAAATGTAAAGTTCGTGATATTCACATATAATTAGCTTTTTACTAGGCCTGCACATTGCACATGAGTAGTACAAGTTTTGCAGTAAGGTATGTATTCAAATTACTTTCTTGTTTCACCAGTATTTGTAACTTTCAGGGCTTCCTAAGCTTTATCCTTCAAACACGTCAATCAGAAATAAAACTAGCCTACACAGCATCACTGGTTTTAACACACATATACCTCCTGCTGGTGTAATTTGCATGAAGATACATTCCCAGTAATTACCATTTTCCTGAAATGCATCTAATACTTACATACATTTTAATATCAAATCACTAATTACTCAACTTAATGCATTACACTGATATAAAACTCCTGAATCAAAGGGATTGATGACTAAGATTGGTTTTTGTTTTCTTTTGAAAATATGCACTGTCTTAAAGCCTGTTACTTATCGATCCTACCCACCATCAGTTCATATATGCATACTAAAAGTAACAGACACTACGTATTAATCTGATTACTCTCAAGTCGGTTAATAAAACACCTCCCATTTCAAAATCTCTCATGCTTTGGCAAGGAGAACAAAGCAGAAAAAGCAAAGCGTTTTAGGCTTGGAAAATGGCAGCTTCATTAACAGCAGCTTTTGCTGAGGTAATTAAACTCATCTTTCAATAATTCAGATTTTTTTTTTGAAAAGCTGGGTAGCAGCAACTTCTCTATTACATGGTTAACATGAATCTCTGAAGCAATACACATATAAAACCCTTCTCCATAAGCATCTGCTATTTCCTGTAATCTGGAATGAAGCAGGATAAGGAAAAACACATGCAGTTTCCAGAACTGAGTAATAAAATATTTTAAAAGGTTATTTTTTACTCAAACCACTTCTTCTTGAACATTATTTTTCTCCAGAAAGCACCACTTAAACAGTGGCTGTAGCATAAAGTAGCCATTGAACTCTTGATAAAACACTTAAAAATTGTGCCCTTTAAGGTCACAACACAGATATTAAAGCAACCTGAACTATTTGTACTGCAGATTTGGCCACTGCTCTTTAAAGTCTGTGAACAGTCAGAGCTTTCTCCTAAAAAAGGACCACAACTGAAACCTCCACTTAGGCAGAAATGACACAGCACTACAACTTGCTAAAGTCCCTCCTCAAGAGCAAAGAAAACAAGAGCTGCCTTCTACTAGCACAAATGTCCTTCTCTGTCCGCATTCCAGTCTGTCCCTCTGCACAGATGTCATATAAAAAAATCTGCCAACTTTCTATTATAAATAAAAAATACTGTAAATAAACTACCACATGCTTCTTGCAGAGGAAGAACATATTTTTCTGTATTTTCCACCAAATATGGATACTAGATTGGCTTTTGGTGTATCCTTACCCACCTGCTGGACTTACTTTCTTTGTTCTTTGGAAAACAATAAAATCATCTCTCATGCTATCTCCTTCACTTTCAGATGCTTTTTATCCCTTTCCCTCTGTCCTGTGTGAATCTGATATTGCCATTTGCGGTACTTTTCCTAACCCCGTATCACAGTTTGCTGTCCTTGAGAATTATTTTCCTCATAATTTTATACTGTAATGGTGTATTAAACCCCTACTCATTTTTCTAGATTCAACACTGAAGTAATATGTAAAATACTCTGCAAAATAACACTTGTTATTCTTAAAAAAATTAAAAATCATTATGTTAACTTCAATCTATGCAGCTGTTTGTAGTACAGCAACCATTCACAAACAGGCTTTATTATATAGAAAGTATTTCAATTTAGGCCCAAACTTTTCTTTTTGCCTTAGTTACTTCACTGCTAAATCTCAAATTATTTCTATAATGTAGAGAATAAACAACTGTCTCACCTCTTTGTTTATGAAATAGACAAATTCACTAACGCGTATGCATGGAGAATCAACACTTAAGCATGTAATACACTGGCATCTATCTTCCCCTCCACTATATCTTTTCATATCTCAAGTCAGTTTAAATATGCACTGTAATCGTGCACACTTTTTTACTTAAGAACTGTTTTTCATATTTAACACCTTAGCCTTATTGCTATTCTCCACTGGAAAAACCCTGATATCCTAAGTAATGCCACAAAAAGAACATGAAAATTTGCATAACATTATCTTCACATTGCAATATAAGCATTATTTACAGTTGCCTGCACTGGGAGACACTCCTCACAGGCCAGTAGGGAGCTACCCTTCAGAAACAGCTACTGCCTCACAAAACCTCTTTCCTAGAGAAGTAATGCCAGTCAGTTTCTTTGCACAAAGTCGTCCTCAAATTCAGGGTTTGCTCAGCCAAGGAGGACATGTTGGTCTTCCAAACTTCTAACCCTGGTAATCCCTGCCTCCATCAAATAGAAGTAATTTATTTAGAAGCAAGTTTCCAAATTCCAAGAATATGACATCATAGTTATTTTATCATAACCCAGTTACAGTAATATTGAAATATAAAAGCATATTTTGCTTTCTCTAAAATTTGCCTGGAAGGACAGGTGAGAGTTCATTTTTTTCTATACAACTGTCTTTATGCTTAGCATTATTACTGCATTATTACTGTATCCAAAGAATTTATGCAACAAATTCCTTGTCAAGTGTCCATGTGTTTATAGAAACAGTCACATTTTAAAAACACTTGGAATTCAGAATCTTCATTAAAACAGATACTTTCCCTTTTATCAGGTGCTGCTAATTAATCTAGTCATTTGTTGTCAATGCCCAGTACCGTCTGTAAATTCAACACAGCTAGTGATTAACTTGAATATATTTTAAAGAATAACTTTAAAAAATATGTTTGTATATAAGAGGTCTTCTGTAATCATTTCGGATAACATTTTTAATACTTTAGCACCATAGTATACTCAGCACAGGATTTCATCTTATCTCTATAGTTACTAAAAAATTAAACTAAATTAATTCATATTGTTACCATTACAGCAGTGCTACAGAGAACGGAATTTAATCTCTAAAACAAATGCACAAATTTAAATGTAATCCAAAGCACTAATGTGTGTGTAAAGAGACTTCCTGTGAACTGTGGCCAGACTACTGTACTTTATCATGCAGCTCATGAGACTGCATCTTCCACACCTTGCTACTTGAGTAACCCAAAAATTCAGCTTTTTCCTTGCTATTTTTATAATAAGTAATCAGCTACCAAGATACAGATATATGGACAGACCATTCAGTGGATAGAGAATTGGCAGGACGGCCACATGCAAAGAGCTGCAGTCACTTGCTCGATGTCCATGTGGAGACCAGTGACAAGTGGTGTCCCTGAGGGGTCGATCCTGGCGCCAGTGCTGCTCAGTATCTTTGTCAGTGACACGGACACAGTGGGATCAGGGCACCCTCACCAGGTTCACTGATGACACCGAGCTGTGTGGGGCGGAAAACTCGCAGGAGGGAAGCGATGGCGTCCAGAGGGACTGGACAGGCTGGAGAGCTGGGCCTGTGCAAACCTCATGGAGTTTAACAAAGCCAAGCACAAGGTCCTGCACATGGGCCAGGGCAACCCCAGGAACACCCACAGGCCGGGCAGAGAAGTGGCTGGGAGCAGCCCTGAGGAGAAGGACTTGGGTGTGACGGCTGATGAAAAACTCAACACGAGCCGGCAGTGTGAGCTCACAGCCCAGAAAGCCAATGGAGCCCTGGGCTGCATCCAAAGGAGCGCGGCCAGCAGGTCAAAGGAGGTGATTCTCCCCCTCCGCTCTCATGAGACCCAGCCTGGAACACTGCATACAGTTCTGGGGCCCTCAGCAGAAGGAGATGGAACGGTTGGAGCAAGTTCAGAGGAAGGCCACAAAGTTGGTAAGAGGACTGGAGCACCTCTCCTATGAAGACAGGCTGAGAAGGTTATCATAGGATCATAGAATATCCTCAGCTGGAAGGGTGATCAACTCCAACTCCTGGCCCTGCACAGCACCAACCCCAAGGCTCACATCACGTGCCTGAGAGCATTGTCAGTACGCTTCTTGAGCTCTGCCAGGCTTGCTGCTGTGACCACTTCCCTGGGCAGCCTGCTCCAGTGCCCAGTCGCTCTCTGGATGAAGAACCTTTCCCTGATATCGAACCTAAACCTCCCCTGACAGAACTCCAAGCCATTCCCTCGAGTCTTGTCAGTGGGCACCACAGGGAAGAGATCAGTGTCTGCCCCCTCTCTTCTCCTTGTAAGGAAGCTGTAGACTGCCATGAGATCTCCCCTCAGTCTCCTCTTCTCCAGGCTGAACAGACCAAGTTGCCTTAGCCACTCTTCATATGGCTTTCCCTCTAGATCCTTTAAAATCTTCATTGAGGAGAGTTCAGCCTGGAGAAGAGAAGGTTGCTGGGAGATCCTGTGGCAGCCTTCCAGTATCTGAAAAGGCCCTACAGCAAAGCTGGAGAGGGACTCTTCATCAGGAACTGTCATGACAGGACAAGGAGTAATGGATACAAACTGAGAGAAGAGAAATTTAGGTTAAATATATAGAAGAAATTCTTTATTGTGAGGGTGGTGATGCAATGAAACAGGTTGCCCAGAGAAGTTGTGGATCCCCTATCCCTGGAAGCGTTCACGACCAGGCTGGATAGGGCTTTGACCAGCCTGATCTAGTGAAAGGAAGGAAGGAACCCCCAACAGGAGGGGGGTTGGAACCAGATGATCTTTAAGGCTCCTTCAAAAGGAAACCACTCTGTGATTCTACATACACCACTGATTAATTTAGATTTTCATTAAAAGGTATGCTTTTTATAATATTGAGTGAGATTAGTCATGCCATCAGTGGGAAAAAGATTTTTTTAGCTCAAACAAAACAGTTAAGTGTTAGGTGAAGTTAAACAGCTCTTTCAACTTTTTTCTTTTAAAAAGTGGTTTTGTCTTAATTTTTCTTTTAAGACATGGTAGCAATGTATGAACATAATTTCTGGGGGGTTTTATTTAGGTTTTTATTTAGATTTAGTTAGGGTTTTTTCCCTTGAACAGATAATATCTTAAAAACCCCACCTTCCTAGCTTTCATAACTACAATCCATGACAACAAACATCTTTGTTTCATATTCTGTTGAATCTGGAACAACTTGGCTCTGTTACTGTGAAGAACATAGCTGATTCCTTCCTTTTCCAAAAAGTAGCAATGTTACAAATTAAACTGGTGAATGAATCTCCCTAAACTTAAATACATCCAAACTGTTTTGGCTTTCGGCTGGTTTATTGTGTAATCATCCCCTTATGCGATGCAAGTGAGACAGAGCAGAGAAAAAAGGAAGTGGAGATACAGAAGAGATAAGTTTTTCTGGAGTAATAAAAACGTGGAATTATGGTGAAAATTGATGCAGTTCCATAGCAGCATGGTTTATATGGGTTTGTCATGAACACAAAGGAAATTTAACCACAGGTGCCTTAACCTGAAAAAAACCCCAGAGGTGAGGGAGTTACCTGAAGGAATGCATCATTTTTGGAGACTGCTTTAAAGACTGCATACTGAGTTTATATGAAAGAAAATAATTACAAATTGTATAGAAGTATCATATATAATTAAATGCCTAATCAAGAATTCTTAAAGACTAATTACTTACATTTTTAAAATACAGGGAAGTGTATTAAGTAATATCTTCCAATTTCTTGCTTGCATGTTTGTCTTTTACTCCTTGTTATTAAAATGTCTTGAATTACATAAGGATATCAGAGTTTTGAAGTCAGTCACCTTCAAAAACTTTTCTACCCAAAGCCTTTAATTGATTGTTTTATGACACGAATCTTTGCACAGTAATCAAGTACAGTGTGCCGTCAAAACAAAGGATTAGGACTTTATTCCTTCTTCTATGTATTCCTTACGTTGACTACTGCATGCTTAAAGCAGCCTTGCTTTCTAACAACTAAAGTAGAGAGTAAGTAAAAACGAAACCATTCCAATCCAGAAAACAAATAAACAAAAATTTGCAAGGAACTTATATTAGTTTTTGCCATAAACACAAGAAGGGTCAAGTAAAAGGTTTTATTTTTGGTCTATAGACACGATGTCATTTTAACTTGCCATCTCACATTTAGAAATAATTATTCAAGGGCCAAATTGGAATCTTTGTTCAGAGTTCTGTTTCACAAAGAAAAACAATGCATGACTGCTTCCAAACTAGAAAAGCATTTAAGTCAAGCTTTTAAAAATTTTTTAAATCTAGATACTCAGATGCCAATTTCTGAATGAAATTATTCTTCTGACAGTTCCATAAGTCTGTGACATCTCACAGAAGGGAGGAAAAAAGGAAGTGAAACAGACAACTCTTTAATTCTAAAGAAAAAAGTTACTGATGGATGTGAAATTTCATTTAAGTTTCCACTACACATAAACACCCAGTGTCACCTTGAAAAAGAAATCTGAGGGAAAATGGTTTATTTCTCATAAAGGATTCCCTATGCATTGGTGTGCACATAGCTTAGAGACATCCTGCTACCAGCACCTGAACTTAAAATGGGCTGCTTTTTTTTCCTATACACTAGTGTATGACAGGACATGAAAGAGATACACTGTCGCAGACCAAAAACTGCGAAAGCACAATTATTTTGCCTTTTGTTTTTTTTCAGCTTAACATTATGAGAGCAACAGCCCTTTTGCTGAGTAATGTGTGTATTAGAAGCAGTCTAAGCTTTCTTCTGCTGCCAGCCATTAAGTTACTGTTTCAATCTGCCTCCTTACACGCAAAATCAGTCCTGCATAAGTCATGCTGGTTCTCTCTTACACTTTCACAGCTTTCCACACTGAAGTGCTATGATTCTCGCTATCAAAGAGCCTGGAGCTAGTTCTGAAGAATGAAAGTGGTAACATCCAGAATTAAAGCGAAAATCTTCAAGACTTTGCTAAACTGGCAGCTGAAACTAAGATTCCGCTGACGGTATTTAAAATTTACATGTCTATGGGATGGAAATGCCTATGTTTTATACTGGTGGGACTGGACAGACAAGACAACTTCACAGTCTAACTTCCTAGAACAGAGAGTACTCTGAGGGGCTTCTTTTTGAAACTCCTGATGCTTGCAAGGACTGGCAAGATGAGCTACTCTACCGTATGTGTAAAACTCCTTTGCCAAAACAAGCTCGAGATCTCAAAGCCTCTAAACAGGTCTTTATGAGGACTAGTGGCCTTCTGAGTGCGCTTTTCTCTCATGTTTTGTCCAAACCGATTTTAGTCCACCCCATCTTCCCCTCAAAGAAACCTAAAGCACTATCTTTTTTTGTACTACCTGCCTGCCCTGGGGTTCTTCTTGTTTAAATCACTCATCACAAATATGAAAATGTTGAACTCTGGGGATCAGACCTTTTTCCAACTTGGAAAACCCCAAAAGACAATTAAAGAAATTTTTGAAGTTTGCCTCAATTTCTCAAGAACTGCGTGGTTTAAACTCAAATACCATCCACATCACATGTGCAGTTGTCTTTCCATCTTTTTTTGAGAACAGATGATCCCAAGTAGCAAGAACTATCAGTTTCCAAAGAAGGAAAAACAAAACAGACTGACTCTTCAGTTAAGAGGTATTTGATATGATGAATAGGAAAATGAATAGGAAATGTTTCCTATGCTTCCCATAACAACAACAATAAGCAGGGAATACTTAGTGGGGAAAAAAAAAGTATTAAAAACAAGGCCAAGTTGCAGAATTTATTGCCTCATTGCATAGTGGAGCGACTAGACATATTCGGGACCTACAGATCCATTTTAGATTAGTAAATACTAAGTGCAAACCATAGCTCAGGAAGCTCTCAAATGTACTGTTCCCCAATGACAAGAAGGGTTTGCCAAAGGAAGACTCACTCTGTGCCGTTCATTACTACCAAGGTGGATTTTTGGGCTAGTCCAGTAGAGCACTTCTCGTATCAAAAGCTACTTGGCATTTTTAAGAAGTATAAAGATAAGGATTAACACTTCGCTGACAGCAGGGTGAAGAAGCTTTATGGAAAAGCTAAGGCCACCAGCAGATCAATCAAGTGCTTGAACTGGAGTAGTAGCCTTTATTTTCTGTTTCATTCAGACCAGTGACATTTCAGAGCCTGGGTTACACAGGCAGTTTGGAAAGTGTAGGCAACATAAAGACAACTACTCATTAGATTTAACTGTTGTCGGGAATTTTTCTAATGAAATATTTTCTTACCAGTGAGGCTGTTTTAATTAAACTGATGTTGTCATGGGGAATTTAAATTCTTCTGCAAATTTTATTTTCTCCGATCAATAAAATCATAAGACAACTTTTCATTCTCTGTCTGATAACAAGTTGCAACATCTCACCATGATACTTGAAGCAACTTAATGCACTCTGCCTTAATGCAATTCAAAACCAATTTAACTTCCTCTTCCTAGAAAAGTTGGCATGGTGGCCGCTCTTTGCAGTTCCTAAAGCCCCCACTCCTCAGAGAATCACAAGTCCTTCCCCAGAAAATGATGCATTTCCTCACATTATGAAGGCAAGCCTCCCACCAGCCGGTCCAGGAAGCACAAGAGACAAAACTCTGTGCACATTCTGGGAGGTATAACTTGGCCAAAGCTCTCAGTTCTTTAGGGTAAATAATACACTAAGGTTCCTAAACAACAGCACCCTGAAGATGATACGCCACAGAGGCAAAATGCAGGTTAGAGGATCAAAACTCAGCTCAATATCAACATTCCAAAAAAATATGAGAATTTCTACTGTTAATTTCAACTGACTTCCAGCAAGAAAAATGCCCCCACTGACCTCTATGGTTCTTCCCAAACGCTTCAAACCAAAAAGAATCGTGTTTGTCAGAAATTCCATGTTGAAATTTTTAAGTATTAGCTATCTCTTCACAGAAATGCTTTCATGAGGACCCTGATGTTTGAAGGTTAATTAGCTTCCTAACAGGCAAAGAAGAGGACCGTGAAAATACAACACTTCTAGGAGCAGAAAGCCACCACACAGATCCAATTACCCCAGACCCCAAAAGTGAGGTGTTCCACCCAGTCTCAGCACTTAACACCCTCAGTGGAATTCAGTCATATGCTAAGCAAGGTAATACTCAGGTAATCACATCCCTGGGATACCAATGCCAGAGACCTGTGGCAAGGCAAAAGCCTTGCCTTCTAAATTAAAACACAACCCCCACACACACTTTCATAAGAATATGTTAAAGGTACCAGGATAACTGAGACGATGGTATCTAATACAATTTTCCTTTTGGTATGGGTGCTGGTGCTCTTTAGACCACTCTCAACATTAGCACAGGGTTTTTTCGCTACACAACGAACTAGCTGGGGAAACAGATCCAGGTTTAAAATGTCACAATAAACAAAAAAATATTTTAAACTTAACTTTGTTTCCAGTGTCACGTTGCACCACTATGGATCAAAATCTCAGCCATGCAGAGGGGCAGGAAGGAGCAGCCAGGTGCAGGAAAAGTGCTTTCTGTGGCATCTGTGCTAACTTATGCCAACAAAACATTAATTTTAGCTGTTCCATTTAGGGCTGATGGAACAGAATTAAGGTCTGAAGATGCTTACAGGTAAGCTGTTATGTTGCAGGTAAATTATAAACAATAACTAAAACAGGCCGTCATAATTTCACTATTACTTTTTCCCACCACTTATATCAATTATAAGGATATTACAGCTCCTGAAGAATCATTTTAATTACTTTAATCAGTGGAAAGCTAGTCATTATGGGGAATAACTGGGTTATTTTCCTTTAATTATTTTTTGTTTTCTGCCAGCTAACTGGTATCAGAAAGTTTTTTTTGTATTACTTTGATCGAAGAACTTTGACAGTAAATAGAAGAAACCAAAATAGAGAAAAAGGTCTTTAAAAAGGATAGCTGGGTGCAGCTCAGAGAACTTGTTGGGTTTGATGGCCTTTGCAGGCATCAGATATAGTTCCCACTGAAGGCAGCTCTTCCTTGGAATAGCAATTTCTCCCTTCTCCTTGAGGTCATTTCACAATTCTTATGACTCTTGAGAAACGGCACCACTCAGTGATCAATTACAACTGTTCTTGTGCAAATACCTCTGCCCACAATCCACTGTCCCCTAATAACTGAGTCCATCAAATATTAAGTATATTTTTAAGTATTGCAATGTTGCTACCGATTCAGCAAATCAAGTCAAAGCCTTAAAGAAGGTCATTTCACCACATCACATCACCATTTTTCTGGTTCTCCTACAAGGGAAGTTTCCTGACAACTAAAGTATTTCACAGTTCCACTGTTCCTACCTCAAGGGTACCCCAGACCCTTCCCTTAGGAGAAGCACTGGATTTCATCTGACTTAGGAATTTTTTATCCCCCCATACTTGCATACTTCTTAAAAATAATGTAAAACTCACCAGCTCTCCGAAGTGCCTCATGACTTCACCAGCAGCTCCCATACAAGGCAGGAAACTGGAACTTGGGATGGGACAAAAGGGAAACCTCAAAAAGTCCCCCTTCAGCTCAGACTAAAAGCTGCAATTGAAATGCACCTGGAAGCCACTCAGCTCCATCCTCTATTGTTTGGATACCCAGGTCCAGCCCCCTGTAACTGAGGACATTCTCAATCCAAGAGTCTCCTGACTCATGAGTCATCCAACACTTTGGTGAGTAGTTAACTCCAGATTTGCTTCTCAATTAAGTTTGAATTGAGTTTGGTGGGGTTTTTTTAGTGTTGGTTATCAGAAAAAAAACACCCCATAACCTAACAACTGCAGACAGAGAATAAGAAATAAACTAAACAACACCAAATAGAAAGCCAAATCTAAGGGAGAAAATAAAGTATAATTCAGATACTGCAAATGGGCTAGAACAAAGTTCAGCTAGCTCTTGCTCAATCTGCTTTTTAAATTTACTTTTCCCACTCTATCCTTCTCTTCATCTAGCCACTAATCAAATTTACTTTAACTCAATTTTGTTCCCACCTTCTCTCCTACTCCTTTTAACTCCCCAGGACACACACACACAATGGGAATGAATCAAATCAATTTAGCGAGAGCTGCTTCTCTGGTTCAGTTCAATAACCTTTTTACTCCTCTTCAACCATATCTGCAGCTTCCAAAGATTCAAGATCCAGTTTTGTTTCTCTTTCATTACATTTTGGGAACAAATCCTTTATGATTCAGTTTGTTCAGTTCTTCTTTACAGGTATACCCTTCCCTGCTGTACCAGATAGGTGCTTTAATAAGAATGAATAAACTCAGAGGTGTGGGAGCATCAGAATGGATTCACTGGAATTAAAAAAAACCACAACCAGTCTAAGACCACCAGACATTTAATCCTGGTTTCAATCAAGGTTTTCTGCTTGCCTGAATCTTACATTCTAACAGCAGCTGCATCCTGCATTTTAAGGAAAGGCCCACTTTTGATGGTTGGTACTGTATAATCAAAATGATAAATACCATCTTTTAAGCATAGTTGGCAGGTTTTTCTGAACAAGACAACACATCACTCACATTTATTAGTGTGATGTTAAAGGTGTGAAAAGATTTAACTACGTTTTTATTCAGCCAAGAAATGCATCATTCTTAATCCTAAAAGAATTAAGGAAACTCAGAGTTTTATTTATATTTTATTTTTAATAGGATGTAAACTAAAATTTAGCTACAATGAATGAAGCTTACATTTCTGATTGTTTATTTTAGTATTATCTAAATAAAAATAGCTTATGGACTTAAAGACTTTATTTTTTTTCATTACTTAATATTATTTTATTATAAATAATTTTAAGAACATAATCAGTAGCAGGGAGCTAAACTTGGATTTGCATCTCCGCTTCAAGATTTTGGAAGTAAAATATCTGAACTCATACCTATTCTTTAATTTAGACAGGAATATATAAGAAATTGATATCTGAAACGCAAAATGTTTCCCTAGCTTCTAGTAAATTAATCTATTGACTGAGACAGCTGAATAGGCTGGAATGAAGGTGGCGTGCATCTACAAAAGGTTTGCCACTACTGCTAAGAATGGATTAGGTACTTAAATTTACCTGCCCATGACTGATTCAGTGATGTATGTTCTATGGCAGAAAAATACACAGTATTTTATCCTTTTCTGCAGTTTCCTAAACCATGGTAAGTTACAGAGATTTCAGACTTTAATAGATGTATCATATTTTAAGTAAGTTTTTCAACCAAGTTAAATACTTATTTAAAATACACCTAATTATATCATCACATATTCAATTTTTATATTAATCTGCATCTTTTTTGCTTATTTAGCATAATATCATTACTTTAATATTCTGTCAAGAATAATTCTTTTTAATTCCTCAGATTCAGCTTTCTAACAGCTACACAAGAGTTACTATATCTGTTAAATGTTATTACTTCACTGCCTGAGCCTCTCTCCAGAGAAAGAGAAGTTATAGTAGTAAACATTGCCTAAATTAAACTCAGACCAAATTCTAAATTTAAAGAACAGTTTCAGCCAATTTTTTAGACTAGCAATGAGGATCTGCTAATGCACAACAGCTGGGGACAGCTATTTAAACCTAGGAAATGAACAGGGAAGTATGTCAAGGAACATGAGGAGCCCCAAGCAGAGTATATGAGGATTTGTTCAGATAACCATTTTCAGATCCGTGAATCAACATACGCTTCTTTTACATATTATTATGAAGTTTATCCAATACATGTACACTTCTGTAACTTCTTCTGGCCTAAACATTACAAGCATGTTTCAGACACGAGAAAACAAACAATTTTTTGAACATATCTTAAAACTGTTTGGGAAAAAATAAACATTCATTCTAAACAATGGTTGGTTTGCTTGAGTATGTATCTTCCACATAAGTAAAAGTTGCATGATTGGCTTTGTATTCTTTTATAAAACAGAAATGGACATCCTACTACTTAGCAAGACACCAGCATTTACTTTATTCTGAATTGTTTCAATTTTAAACACCTAGTTTAATGCTTAGTGTTGTGGTTCAATCACACCAATGCAGTTTGAGAGAGATTTTGCTGACTACCAACAACACTAATGCATCAAACTCAGAAGAACCAGATCGTACTGTGACACCAGAGGGAATCTAAAAAAATGTTCAGCTTGGCACCTGACAAACAGCTTGAAATCCTGCTGGTAAGCACTTAGTTACATCGTTGATCCAAAAAGACTGAAAATACAGTAAGAGAAAGAAAAGAGTAAAGAGGACAAGAGGGTCAACAGAAAGGAACAATAGTGTACACTCTGAAAAAGAGCATCAAAGACAACTCCAAATCCCTTGCTGTGTTCAACTCTCAAGGTGGAAGAATAGATGGTACGTTTTTTTAATAAGGGCTTAAGGAAATATTGTTTGAAAATATGGATTCAAGCAGAAGAGAAGAGGGAGCAGTGTCTGTGAAAGAAGCCAAGTCAAAAGAAGGTGAGGATTAGGATAGAACAAAGGGTGTGAAGGTTGCACGTAGAAAGTACTGTACAGCAGTAGTGTCATCAAAGAGACAAGCAGGTGACTTTTTAGCACCGCATGCAATAACAGATTTGGAAGTGACTTGGAGTAGAAGGTGGGAGTAAAATGGCCAAATGGAAAAGCTGGAAAAACATCGTGGATGAAGAAGTGGGCAACAGCACCACAAGCATAGCAGCTGCCCGGCTGATGATCCACGGTGCAGTGGTCGAGACACAAGTTCCTGGCTACACTCAGTCAGTACTCACAAAGAATCAAGTATGTACTTAAGCTCCAGTGAAGATCGTGGTCTAGCAGATAGGGTCGGTCTACAAGTAACACTCAAAATTCACTGAAGTCTAGACAAAACTCATCTGCTCAAGATGTGTGTAAAAATAATTTAAGCAATTCTGAAAAAATAATATATTAGTAAGAGGGCCATTTTGAGAAACAGAAATGCACCACCACTTAGTTTTTCTCTCAGGCTAAACAAGAATTATTTCTACACAGTGAAACTGGACAGCATTGAAGTTATCTTCTTCTTTAAGTATTGCCTTCTAGAAAGGTGTTGAATTTTCTCAAGAAAAGCATTTGGATATTTTGAGATATCTTTATGGTTGTGCAGTATATTCTGAACACCTCCTTCCCCCTAGCAGCCATTTTAAAGCCTGAATTTGAATTCTCAACATAAAAGAATGGTTTTCATTATTTGCCTTGCAGTGCAATCCTTACTGTGATACCCAATTTAAGGATCTAGTGTGAGTATAAACAGGTAGATGGACAACTACATTTTATCAGACTTTCCCATTATCTGGCACTGACAGAGATTTGAGTACCTTCCTGGGTACCTTCCATCAATCTTTTACACCTTCTTTATTTTATCATGAAGCTTTTTTGAGCAACATTCCTTCACAGCACTGAGTGCATTTTGAGAACACAGTATTCTAGAGAGGGTTTCTCTGATTACAAGATGCTTTGGAAGCTTATAAACAAACAAATTCTTAAAGACAAAGCAATTACTTGAGGAAATGAAGTTTTCTTGGGAAGGAAATGGAGGAGTAAGGTTCAAAAGCCCTATAAATTGTCTGAGCTGCCAGGACAAAACAATTATTTATACCACTGGAAAACCGAGAGCCTGCCAGGCAATCTTTTGCCACCTCTCCATGTACATCTGCTACCATTGGGACAGAGATAGTATTTCTTTGAGAGGATGTTTAAACTCAAGGGCAGAATTTAAGGAAGTACTAAGTGCTAGCAGTGAGGAGGTAATCTAGCACTCGGATTTGCTCTTAGAGGAGGTCACTGACCTGCCTTGGAGAACAACACAATTACAAAGCATTTTGAGGCCAATTTATACCTTTTGAAAGCAGATGAGGAAAGCGTGAAAGAGTTTCTTCAAGACATTGTTTTGTTTTCTACGAAAAAACTTTGAAACATATGTGACAAGAGGACAAAAGAAGGACCAGTTACAGCCAGATGCTCAAGATGAGAATTCATTCTACTGGGAATGAACAGAAGCCCTTTAATGGCAACTTGCAGAAAAGCGTTCCCTACTGGGTGACCTGCTACCTGCTCTTCCTTGCTTCCCTCCTTTTAAGAATTTGGGGGGTTTTTAATTAAAAAAAAAAGACACTGGCATAGTGGTTGAACAGATGCATACTGTACTCATTCATAGAACTAATTCTGCTGAGAAGGAAAATATTTATGTTTTAGCTGAATTTCTGGACCTGGTTCACATCCAGCCATAAAAACAGATTGGCCAGCACAGTGGAAGCAGCACTAGAATAAAATCCCCAAAAAACAAATGCTGTCTCTTCCCCCCATTCCCACGGCAGTACTGACTTCATACATACGAAAACTATGGCCTAACAGTCAGAATAAAGACTAGTTTTACATCAAGGGAGCAGAGGAGACTACAGGCTGACACCACTCCAACCCCCCATACAAACCCCCGAAGAACCTGATCATCATCAAGCTCTGCAGATTTCCAAAGAGAGAGTCAAAAGATCACCTGGCTTCTTTCCTGGGCTACCAGCTTGTCCCCCACACAGACAGCAATGAGCACCCCGAGAAGACTGGACTCCCCACAACGAAATCCTGTTCCACTCGGTTCCTTGTCCCTCTGCTTTAGAACTAAGCATCCTAAGCCTCAGCCAAGCAGGCTGTTGTGCTGAACGTTGTCCCCAAGGACAGGCCCAGGCAAGCTTCAAATGCAGGATTAGGCTGTGCTGTAAGACTCTATCAGACAGGTGACCTGATGGGGGGCTGCCTTCAGCTTATCATTTCTAAGCATCAACCTGACCTTGCTCATGCTGGCCAGTCCAAACTAGTTCTTTTATGTTGCTTTGTTTCTCGTACCAGGGAAGGGTTTAGACACACATTGGCTCACAACAAAGGATGAAAAAATCATGTGTCTGAAACCAGAATTAATTAACCAGAATTTCTTCCAATTTGTATTCCTAAAAAATTGTTTGAGGCATTTTTAGAGCAGGCCCATATCAGGAAATAGCAACTTGCTGGACTGAGTCATACACATCACTTGTGTTTGTTTGAGAAAACCCTGCTGATAGCAGGCATTGTCAAAATATCCTCTATGTCAGTGAGGTACAACCAAAAGGTACCAAGTCCAAAAGGCATGGAGTTCTTTTGATGTATGGCATAACCAGGGTATTTCCCAGAAACATTTGTGCTGTGTGTTCTTGGGAATATGAATGGGAAAATTTACACACAGATAGCCCTGAGTGGCAGGACTGATTATGCAAAATGTAGTTCTGTGAAAGGGGCAGAGGCCCTGAAGTGGAAGGCAATGTAAATGAAAAATTTCTCCCACAGTGATGACCTCAGTTTTTAGTATTTTGTTGGGGATGTGTGGTGGTGTGTTCTTCTCAATGTACCAATGTCCGAGCCTTTCCAACAGTGGGGTGTTTGAAATTAAATTAAAATCCATCAAGGCAGAAAATTCTGGTTTTATTAGAAAGGTCAATGTTTGTATGGTCAACTAATTTCCAAAAGTGAACAGCTAAAAGGAATTGGTAAGAAAGTGAGAAAGGTTAGAAACGATGAAAATTTTCTGGTTTTATTTCCATATATGCATCTACATCCACATATCCATTACCCATATATCCATATACTTACAAACACACCTCCCAAAAAAAAAGATTTTGCTGTTAGAAGAGGTGCAGAGGACGAGCACTGCTGCAGCTGACAGTGACTACAGAGTTCTGAATGTATGTGCAGATTAGCACTATGTACCACAAGAAAAAACTAGTCTACTGTCTAACGTTACTGTCAGCGCTCTCAGAACTGTTATTACCAGGACAACAAAGAGACCTTTCTCTTTTCATTCAGTTGGTTTTCAATTGCTCAGCCCAATTATAAAATCTTGTGCTTTTACAAAGTAGGCACCAGAGGGAGACCTGCACTTTAGTTCAACTATGAAATAATGCTGGCAGGAGTCATTCAGAAGTGGACAATCAAAGCCTCTTGGCCAATATGCTCTAGGTGGTTCTGGGTGAAATTGTGGCTAATGGGAGCACTCAGAGAGGAACTGGCACAGGCAGACTTCTCCTTTTTAATGGCCCAAAAAACTTCAGAGTGCTCCATGAAGAAAAGCCAGGTTCCCAAATTTCAGGCTGTAGATGAGTATACATCAACCAGTTAGAGCACAGCTGGGAAAGACCAGCTCTCTGCCACCCACTGCCCCCAGCTTATCATCACATCCTGCTGACGGCTACCACTTCTCCAATCTTCTGCCTGAGCTGCATATATAAGAACTCCCTAAACATGTCAGTCAAAATAAGCTAGATCAGCTTAAGTAATTTAAATAACAAATCTTTCCTAACGTGGCTCAATTTGACTGAATTGGATTAAGGAGAGCTCCCATGAGCAGCTCAGCCAGCAGACCAGAGAGGGCACTAACCCCAGGTAGAGGGCAGTGATGAATGCACTGGGGTGGACTTGCTCTTCCATCGACAAAGCTACTGCTGAAGAAGGGAGTAAATACACATATTGTAGGCAGATTGCTGCTGTTTTGTAAGCTTGGTAAGAGACATCAAGAGAAGCTATATGGACAGGAAATATATTACTCTCTTAAAGACAGGTACTCTTAAGTTCAAGTGGCAAAAAGCAAGGAGCAATGGCCTCTAGGAAGCAGGTAAGGGCCCACAAAATTGATCCCATGAACATGAAGCTGAGCACACTAACTGGAATCCACGTAGACAAAGAAAAATAAAATCATTATTATGAATTACAGGTCTGATAGTATGGAAAAAACTCCCAACTCCTTACCAATACAGCTGAATCACAACATTGATTGTTGTGATCATAGCAATGCTAGTCAGAAGTAGTCCCCCTATTCCATAAATTTTCTCACTATGTGAAGGGAAAAAAACCCAACAAAATCATCAGATCCTCACATGCTATCCAATTTAAGAAAATTATTGAAACTCAAAGAGTAATGAGCAAATCCTATAAGAAAAGCAAACTTTAACTCTGCTCTCTTGTGATGAAAGAACAGGCAGTCTTAATCTCTAGGAAGTGTTTTTTAACTTCAAAATTGAGACTTGGGCTTTGCGTTTTTGTTTTAAGTAGATACAACTCCAGTTTTTAATTAACAAACTCGCTCTAGATGCTTGCAACTAATACAAAAATGTTGATATTTCTACTACAAAGTCATTATACCTTTAATGTAATTTTCATGCCTCTTTAAAGATATTTCATCATAAGGGAGTTGGTAGTGAAATAATGGCAAATTTAAAGTTTCTTTAGAATGGCAGTCTCATTCAGAAGTTATAGCACCTCCAAACCTGTCAGCAGCTTCTGAAACTCTGCAGATTAACAGCCCAAGGATGCTTTTTCACAGCTGTTTAAAGCAATACGCATGGGATTGCCAAAATTTAAACTGAACCTATTTGTGGAAGAAAATCTGGCCTCAAACTAACCCTATTAAGCCAAACAGGAGAGAAAAAAAGAAAAAATAACGGGGGGTTATGAGGGAGACTTTTCAGCTGGATAAACTCCCTAAGATGTCTCTGTATGGAATCCTGACTACACATGTTGGTAGTGGGAACACGCAACTGAGGAGATGAGGAGAGGGCAGGACATCAACATACGCTGCCTTCGAAATATGTGGGAATCTCTAGTCCTTGAGAATAAGGACAAACAGGAGAACTTAAACATGGCAGGTTTCTTTTAAACAAACAAGCGTAAGCTCATGGCTTATGTTTCTCTCCTGGGAGCACCAAAGGGGAAGAACCCCTTCCCACTAAATTCATCCAAATGGGTAGATTAGCTGTACACCTTTTAGTTCTCTGTCAGTTATGACTGCAAATGGTTTTTTCCCTGACTACAAGACCTATGATCCAGTCTGTGCATAAATTAGAACCAAAGAGAATTAAGAACACACAGGCAACCATTAATCTGGCATTTCCTCAATCGAAAGTGTTTCAATTTGTGACGTAAATAACAGTATTTTTACAATGCAGTACAAAGTCTATAAAGAAAAAAAGAAAGATGCTTAGGCATAGCCCTTGAGTTTTATCAGATTTATCTACTATATATGAACAAGAGGCTAACCTAAATGTGGTTTGTTTACATTGTCCTTATCAGGCAAGCAAGAGTAATCATCTCATAATTTGTTGGAAGCTGAATTCTAAGTTTCTTTTTTGGAGGTTTTTTTTTTGTGGTAACAGTTATGCATTGCCAATTAACTGTAACACAGAGCAGACTCAGTATAATTTCACTTATATCACTTTTTTTTGGTCAGTCAAATGGTTTTTGTCAAACTAGTTATTTAAAAAGTTACGGTGAACTTTCAAAATGTGCCCTAACGTAAGGGACATTTGTGTGTGTGGTTACACTTTCTAGTTCATTTCCATGAATAATATTCAAAGGTAGTCTGGTCTGTTCTCAGCCTGCCACCAAATCAAGTTATCATGAAATTCAGTACATCGTACCTGCCTTCTATTGTCCCACAAACACTATCATTGGAGTGGGGAAGCGATGGAAAGAAGGAAAAGATTAGGCCTGACCCAATTTCACCATTTCAATAGAAACAGTGAGTAAAGTCACTAACTGCAAAAGTGAAAAGAAACAAAATTCATAGGGCTTTGCATTCTGTGCAATTCATAGCTGTTTCTCCTGTTTGGGTCACGTTTTCTTACATGTTTTCCACATTGCAAGGAACGATAATTAAAGAGGTAAGATGCTTGTTTTCTTCCCAAAAGATGCAGTACACACTCATGTACATGCACAGATTGAGCATAAAATCTGCAGCATGTCCCAAAGAAATCATATCGCATCTAGATATACAATACACAATCTCAAGAGTCCTACCACAAAATAACATTCGGATTGCCACAAAGAACAACCTACACAGACACATAAGCCTGTCAGTGATGCCCATTTCTGAAGTTTACATATATTTAACTTGATGTATAATTTTCCAGTCTAATGTCTTTGAAAAACGAGATATCTCAAATCTGTGATACACGTAGATCTTGAAAACAGCATTTCATTCCAACAAATATTTTTCAATAAGATATTAATTATATTACAAACATATCTTGTGAAGAACCTTAACATGCAGGCATAATTTAGGCAACAACTTTACTGTTGGAAAGCACTGAAGTGATTCAGAGACCTTTATCAGAGTAAAAAAAAAAAATCAGCGTTTAAATCAGAAAAACCTAGAATTCAGGAAATCAAATTAAAGATTTTCTGATAAAGATTTTAGATGCTCAAGTCAAGCATCCAAAAGAGTCTGGGCGAGCTCAAAAGTTACACATTGAACTCAAATTCTATTGTACAATTGCCACAAAACAAAACCAGAATAAAACTTTTTAAACCACAGAAATGGTTAAGAACAAACTTTTGAAAAACTCTATCTGTGTCTTTTGGACAGAAGTAGGATTTTATACAGAGCCTTCACATTTTTCCCCCTAGGTCATAACAACCTTCATTTCACATGTAACTTCATCTCTTGCCCACAGTTACTCCAGTGCAATAGTGTTTCTGGAGTTTAACAAAACAGAATGCGGCAGATAATGACACTAAGTGACAAAAATCTACATCTGAACTGTTAAAACCAATGTAGAAATTGCACAAAATAAACAAAAACTGCAAAAAAAGGAGATTCTGACATAGTCACCTCTACATTCATCAGCAAGAAAGACCTACTTAGTCTTTTTTACACTGTTTATGAACTAAATTGAAAACTAAGCTCAATAGCTGTGACATGGTTAAAAATAGCTGTACGGCTTTAGCTCAGCAACTCATACTGCTCCACAGGAAGAATTATTCTCCTGGTCAAAATATTTGCCTTTTCAATGAGCTGAACTTTCAGGTCATCTGTTAACAATGTAGATTCTTTCCTGTCTAGAAGAACTTTATTGTCTCTCCTTTAACAAATAGCAGGGTATTGTTCCCAGCTGGTTGCTAATTCACACAATTAGCATGGAAAAATCTTTCGAAATGCTATATGGAAGATGTATGTGTTGCTTGGATGATCACATATTTTGATTTCATACATCTCATACTTAGTTCCTCTGTGTGTGTAAAATAAAATTTAAACTCTTCTTTATTATATCCTCTCATTACATCCCCAACCTTCCCTTTCCCCCTCTGTTTTCAGTCTCCCCATCAAAAACACGGGCGCACATTACAGCGGAGCACAGGGTGCCTTTGATGCTGAAAACCCTTTTCAGATCAGATTTTGTAGATGACCTGTGTAAGTAATGATCACTTAGTCTGCCTTCCTGTATAAGAAATAATTTCACTCCAAAATTCCTGCATCAGGTCATCATATTGTGGTAGAACTAAAGGCATCTTTTTGGAAAAATTCATAGCCTTTTTTTTCTGACACATTCGGAACATCCTTAAATAAGCTGTTCTGATAGATAACTGACTCCAATTTTAAATTTATTATGTTTCTAGAAGTAATACACCTGAGTTCAGCTTTGAGCTCCTGCATTTTGTCATCCAAAGCCTAGTGTACCTAAAGGACTACTTTGTCTGAAATCTTTGCCCCATATAAGTACTTACAGGTCATCAGTCATCTTTGCTAAATACTACACAGAGTGACCTTCTCCAGGCTCCTGCTGTACACCAGGGTTTGTTGACTTGTCTGTTGACTTATTTGTTTTTAAGGTTTGTAATTTTCCTTGACATGTTTTTCTGAATCTTTGTAAGTTCATCTAGGTTTTGGGGTTTTTTTTCACCTTAAGCTCAAATAAGATGCCATTTTCTAACATCTCACTAAAAGCTACATAGCAAGGTAACAGCACACCTAACTCCACTTGAGATCCCCAACATCCATACCGAGAGCCTGCAATGTGCATTTTAGCTGCTGCATTGAATCACCAAATTACTCCTTTCCAAAGCACCGCTGTCCATTCTGCATGTATGACCCTACTGCCTGGACAAATATCTTCAGCTATATTAACCTATGTTCAAATGACCCCCATCCCTCACACTTATGAATCCATCCATTTTTGCACATATGCATTTTACCAGAGATTACATTCTATTTTCCTCCAGATCATTACCCAAATCCTCAAAGCAATGGGCTGTGAAAAACTTCTATAAAATCCAACATGAATATCCTTAATCTATTACTGCTTTATGATCTGTCAGTCAAGCAGTTTGAAATACATTTGATATGGACCACATTGTCTTAGCAAGGAGATAGATTTCAGAAATCAGAATACCATGCAGTACTGTATTAGGTGCTTTACAAAAGCTTACTATACCTACATGACTATCTTTGTCAATGAGAACTTTCAGCTTCAGAATAAAGTAAGTACAGATCAGCTCAAATTGTCATGAACATTCGAGCAAGCAGTAACTCTGCTTTCTTTAATTTTCAACTAAGCAGTTCTCATTTCAACCTTTTACAGTTCTTCTTGCAATCAACATCAACCTGTCCAGTCTAGTACTTACGTTACATCCTGGCCTATCCTATCTAATTTACACTTCTAAACAATTAAAATTAACTCAAAACAAAATACAAACCATAATTCCTTAGATATCTTCAGTTGTTTGGGGTTGGTTGTTTGTTTGTTTTAAATCCCGTCTCCTGTAGACTAAAGAAAAACTTAAATTTGCTTGCTTCTATTAGAATAAAGAAATATTTATTGGTAAGCCACTGTAAATTGTGAACAAAACATCCAGATTTTGGCCAGAAAACAGCAGTTGTGTGACGCACAGCATGTTTTTTAAAGAATCAGAGAATAATATTTTTTTCAGTATTTCTCTCTCTTCTCAACTATTTATGTTCCTATCTAGTAGACGCATGTCGTTACTGGCATTTTTTTGCTCTCAATAGATAAGAGAATTTTCATATTGTTCTTAACCCCATGGATAGAAGGTTTATTATTAATTTCTATATAATCTACTATGAATGGTCTTTTTGTTGTGACAGCTAATAGCCACTACTGTTCATGGCATTTTCTCTGAATCTTCATACATTTGAATATTCACCTCTGCGTTACTGCACTATGACAGTTTCATACCTATCCCTAATGACTTTCCATTGTAGGAATTACAAAACACCCGAGTAACTTTTATTTGAAAGTAATATAACTTCGAGACAAAACTGCATTCTTTATATGCTCAGTAAAATCTGCATTACATTATTTTTAGGAAATCATCCCTTTAGAAAAAGTGATTCTGTATTATTGGCAAAGCCAGTATTAGTAGAACATTGAAATAAGCAATGACAACTATCAGTGCTGATTATTTTCATGGAAGCGATCTTATATATCATTTCACTTTTGTCAGAAGAGTAAAGTTGAAGAGAACAGAACTGCTTTTTCACAGAAAAATATAATGAATGACCCACACATATTAGTAATTCCAAGAAAATGTTAATAATCATCAGCTAATGTAATCACTCTAAAATAACAGTGCATGGTTTCTTTGCATCTAGACATTCAAAGAAAGATTACTCTGTCACATAAATCTAAGGAAAATGTGCCTTACTTCTAAAAAAAGAAAATGTAGACCTTACAGAACTTTCTGAGGAAACTTTCTATCCTTAAGTGTATACTTTATTTATTTACTTTTATCTTGTGAAAAATCAAAACCTGAATGTTTTATTCCTCGTTTTCCGTGTGTAAAGAACCCAGTGTCTAGGGCAGGTTGGCTGTTAAAACAATTTTGGAACTGAGGAAGAGTGGAAGGGCCAGTAATAATGGACAATTTTATAATTTGATTCTGCTCTTACTAAAGCGTGGCACTCAATAAAAACTGGCACACTGAAAGTTTATTTGACTTAGTAATTTTCACATAAGTAGTCTAAAGTGTTCGCTGTTTGTTTTGGGGTTTGTTTTAAATACTTTGTTGGCAAGTAAATAAATTTGAATATACTGGACTAGTTTCTAAACAATGATCAATAGATTTTTTTTTCTGACTGCAATCTTGTTTTCTTCTTTTAAATTATTTATTTAATAATTTGTTGGCTTGGGTTTTTTTTAACTAAATGAAGGACCAATGTCAATGGCTGGCAATACTATTAAATTGTACTAGTTTAGAAGCTAAGTATAACTTTAAAACTCATTGCTACATGCACCTGTTAAAACAATGAGTCATCTGAATGTACATTCAGGCAATTTTAATTTTTGTGTGTTACACCCCTGGATAACCAATATTTTAAGCTATTTAATGTTTTCAAACTGCATACAAATGCAGAATTTGTAATAAGTATATTTAAGCTTTTTAATAAAATTGTCTTTAAAATGCTGAATACATAGTCTAGTATTTTATAATAATATTTACCATACAGAAATAATAAATTTCTTCATTATTACCTATACCTGAATAATTGAGAGAACATTTTTACTTAATGTAAGCAAAGTAAGGGGCTTACACACACCAAGAACTGAGAACATTGGATTTGGGGCACTTAAAGCACTCAGCTGCTTTCTAAACTTTCACTCAATTACTATCTCTATGCTCCCAAATAGTTCCATAACACAGCACTAGACTTGTAGCCTTTAGTATTAACAGATATTTTTCTTTCCCAACTGTTTTTTATTTATGTATTGGAAGGACTTAGAGAGCAACGCAGTTTACTTTCCTTATCAGTTTGCCCACCTTCGCATAAACACACGCAAAACGAAAATAATTTGCTCCTGCTCGTGAAACTGAAACCGAAAGTAATTAAAGCCTAAGTTTTTCTACCCAAAAGATATTGACAGCACTTATACTCTGAACTTTAATTCCATTGGAGGGGCTAAAAATAATCTTTATGAATATCAGCATTTTAAATGAAATGCAGCTTAAAGGGAGCTCAACTACAAGGAGACATCCTGTCTCATCCCACTCCCTGCCCACTGCCCACTCAGTGGATAACCAGAATACTTAGAAATAAATTATACTTTTTAACTATGCCTGTATGTCACCTGCATCTTCCAACTGGGTTTGTGCAACAGCCTCATGTAACAGAGCATGTTACAGTACAATCAAGGTGGACAAGGAAATTCAGCCTTACTCTGCTGCAGAATTTTCATTACTTGCATGGCATACTAAAGGTAATAAGTTTCACCAAGCTTTGCAACTGCTATGGTGAAAGTAAAATTCAGGGAATTGTAAAAGTATTGCAACACTGAGAAATAACCGGAATCCCAAATTCTTGCAAGCACGAGTTTGCCATTTTCACAAGAAATGGAAGTGTAACCAGCCACTAAAACATCCAGCACAGCGCCTTCTGCTCGCCCGCCAGCCTCCCTTTGCCCCAGGAGCGCCGCTCCTCAGCCCATCCCGCACGGGCTGCGTGACCTCAAGGTGGAGGCTGGGGACACGGCTCTGAGTCAGCTCAACCCAAGGGCAAGAAGCCGTGCAGTCGCACTGCAAGTCTGTCCAGCGAGTTGATCCAGCTGAAAATTAAGCTTGCAGTTTGACAGATTCTTTTTTTATTTTTTTTTTTTTAACAGAGCCAAGTCATTGCTGCAACCATCCCCCCACATCTAACCCATTTTCTCCTGTCTCTCTTCAAACATGCCATATATTCCTGTTTCTTCCCTTGAAGCGGCACCTCTTGGATTTCAACCTTGGCCAGTCAATAAATCGCCAGAAAACTATTTCTGTAAAAGCAGTGGGCAACCTTCAGCTAGGCAAGCTTCCTTAATGAGCGTTCACCTCACCCAGCGACAGAAATCAGTGTGGGTGCAAAGCAAGGAGGAAGAATGAGTGGTTTCCTGGAGAAGACAGTGGCGGCAAGCAAGGCTTATGGCACTTAAATTTGTTTAAGCCGTAGAGAAGAGAGCCCTGGTACTCACAGTTGAAAGTGCACAGGGAATAGACAGTCTCTTAAACGTGAAATTTCACACCATTCAAAGAAACATTCAGGGAAAAACCGACACAAACATTGTCAGTACACACAAAGTTTTTCCCCAGGTCTCGGGGCTTGCTCACTGAGGCTGTTTTTTTGTGGCCATCACTCAGAAGCTCAACAGTTCCAATAGCCTTCCACACCTGCTTTGTCATCCTGGCAAGCACATGTATGGCCATGCACAGAAACAGGCTGAGGAACTGCTTCAACCAAACAAACATTCCTGAGCCAGAGTTTTTGGTTTAGTTGTTTTTAATGATGCCAGATCGTCTTTCCAATCCTCTTAAAACATGGCCAAGCTGCTGTTGTGGCTCAAACAGAAGAAACAGCTGAGTGATCCGAGCAACGACTACTGAAGTCAATCATAAAGCACACCCACCCAAACACCTTCCGAGATGGAATGTAAAAGGAAGTAAAATACAACAATTATTTAAAAACATAACTTGATCAGTTACTGTCACTCAGATAACAAACCTTAGCTTACACCATAGCAGCTCAGTGCTGTGCCTAAACTCTTTATGCTTCAACAGTACAATCCCTTAGTTACATTCACCTACTAACACAGTTTACAGCCCCAAGGGAAGGCCTATAATGAATGAAGAGTTGGGTATTATCCTGCATTAGGATCAGAAGACTGTAGAAAAAGGAAACAAAACCTTACTGCTTAGGAGGCCACATTTAAGTATATTGAACTTAACTGACTAAATTAACCCAATTAGCTTTTCTATATTTTTTTACAGAGGAAGGGGATGAAGTCTACGACCTTTTAGAGAAATTTCACTTAAGTGGTCTAAAGGGCCTTCTGGCCTAAAGTCCTCACTGACTGCAGAGGACATCAAAGGTTACACTGCATGCGAGTTGAATACCTCTCTGCAGTTAGCCCCACAAAACCCAAACCAAACAACTTAAAAGGGGACAGGTCTGTCTGTAGCTTGTAGTTGCAGCACAGCTTCTCTTTATCAGACCCAATTAGCCTGCTCTACTTTATTCTAAGATGTTCTGACAATATTTATTTGGGGAGGGGAAGAAAAGCGAAAAAGAAAAAGGCTTTATTCTGCTTGTGCTTTGGCTCAGGGCTTCAAACTTTGTCAGGGAAATGAGCAATCATCTCTGAAACACCGAGTCTGAGCAATACACTCAGTGCTAGACTGTGACAGAGAAAAGGGAGAATTATATTTTTTGAGACAGCACTCAGGTGTCCTAATGATGAGAGCCTCCATTTTTACTCAACAATCCCTGACTACCCATCTTGCTACAAAACATAAAGCAGTTTTAACACATAGGCCTTTCTTCCACTACATAACCAAGCTCCAGATTCTTGCAGAAAAACAGAAAACATCCTTATTTTACAATCAATAGACAACTAATTCCACACTGAAAGTGCCCTTTTCTGAACAAGTTGGATGGAAAAAGAATTTTCTGGTGGTTTGACTGAAAATGAGAGAGGCAGGTATTGAGAAGACATTGGGAAGGTAGAACTCAAATACTGGACAAAAGGGACAAATGAATAGAAAGGAAGCATTCATTTTGTGAAAAGCACAAGACAAAATTCCACTGGTTCTACAGTCAAGCACTATTTTCTTCTTCCCCTACTCATAATTTACTGTCTCAGTATACTTTAAGACTTTATTTAGCATATAGAGATATAAAATCCCTTTCTCTAAATTAATCACTTTTAGTCACACATTTTTAGTTCAAGCTTCATAAATATAAACAAGTGTACATAAGAAAAAATAAAGAGCCAAAAAAAGCATTATTTTACTAATAGAAATAATAAACCCATATATAGAGATACGTAGGCTAGAATGATGACTCTCATTAATTCCCATTATTTTTGCTTGACAGTAATAATGCCATAATAAAAACATTACTTTGTGTGCATGCAATGAATCAGTTTTGTTACATTTCTTAGCTTTGATTAGATATATATATGCTCTGGTGTGAAGGATTGGATTTTTTAGAATAAACTAGTTTGTAATTACTTGAGTAAGGACCTTAGCATGGGATAATTCAATTAATACTGAATATATTCAAATAACAGACACCAGTAAAGAACTTCTCATTTTACAGACCAATACCAGCATTGTTTAACTAAGATGCTCACTTGTACTGAAAAAATATATCCCACACTCTTTAAGTATAACTTAACTGATAGCTGTCCATCACTGCTTTCTTTGCATAAGTATCTGAAGGTAGGAAGAACAGAGAAGTGCAAGTGATTTTATCTGGATAAGTGTAGGAAAATAATATGAGTGTAGATATAAATGAATAACAGTAAAGTTTCATCTGTCACTGTGAGTGGCTCAAAACGTAACATGAATGGGGACAGAAACCCTATCACATCCCAGTGCTCATTCTATCTCCCCACTAAATCCACGTTTTGTGGCATGCAAAGATAACCTCCAAAACACCATCTTATTCAATACACTTGTTCTGCATCGCACCAGTTTCAGGGCAAAACTGAACTTAAAATCTGAATCGATCCTTGTAAAGAATTGATTTTAAAGATAAGGTGTTTTAATGATTTTCCTCAATAAGCATTTAAAATAAAAATCCAATAAGAAATAAGCAACCATGTTATTAAATCTTTATGGATAAGAAAGTAGAGTAGCATGGTACAGTTTGCATACACCTGTGATGTGTATCATGCTGATGAAACAACAAACAAGATCTCATCTTTGTATGGTTTTAAAGTTTTGTGAAGTAGTAATCCTTTATATAAATTTAGTTTCTGTAGTCATGGACATAAGCTGTCAAATCAACACCTGCTTGATGCACCAGCTTCCATGTTTTAACAGTCCTACAATGTTACATTTCAAAGAAGCATCCTTAAATACAGTGATTTCCATCTTCTCATTCAGAACTTAATATTTTATTCTTGGGTGGTTTAAATAAATAAGCACGAACCTCAGGAGAGCTGATGAGTACAATGTGGGAGAGAGGAAAAACAAATCAATTAAGGAGCTGCCCTGATAGAAGAGAGATGGCTCTAAGATGAGTGAAATAGAATCTGAAACACTGATGGATCTTTTGAAACAGAAAGCTAACTTATTTGCCTTCGGCATCTGGAAAAAAATTCTTTGTTGTTATTGATCATTCCTTGATGACCTGGGTAAAAATATAGCTCATTCCAATGTTAATTCTCTGGCAGCTAATGCCTTCAAAAGTCATACAATGAAAAACTTGCCCTAGACTTCCGTATTATAGTGTCTTATGGAAGTTTTTTTCAGATTAAAATCAAATAGAAGTCAAGTGTCCTTTTTTCTCCCACTCAACACATACCCTTTTGTACAATCAAACCAAAACCCGAAGTACATAACACTAAGCATATGAACCAGACAAAGAAGAGAATAGCCCTTGTCTACATACATACATTACAAAAAACCTGATGTGCACCGACACGGTAAATTTTATCTTTGAAACTTCTGAGTTTGCTATATCACAAGTGAAAATTGACTGACTGCTCTAAAGCTGCACTCCATTAAATCTTCTGCTACACTTGGGAATGCTTGGACATCTAGTTAGTTACTCCTTCAGCTGCAAAGGAGGGTGGCAAGATGGGGTCGAAGCATCATTTTCAGGAAGCATTAGAAATTGTTTTGCTGGAAATGCTCACTCAACTGACAAGTTGCTTTGAATATATCTATTCAGAATAACTATATTTACAACCTAATTCCACAGAAAAACACACTAAGAACAAAAGCTCAAGATTCTCACTCTGACGTAAACATCATTGCTCTTACTTTATGTTTCTTTGTTCTTACAAAGCACTGCTAATCCAAGATAAAGTTTGGTCCTTATCTGTGACCTAAACAAGTGAGAAAAAATATGCTGATCTTGAAAACATGAGTGGTCACCTATGTGTTATGGTGTAAAGTAACTATATGGCAAAAACCCTACAGAGGAGAAAAAAAACACTGGTTTTTCCTGTTTTCAGAAAAGTTTTCCATCAATCTTCCTAATTTTATATATTATACTTCAGTATAATCTACTATGGTTTATACTTACAAAATAGTAATAATTTCAAATAATAAGATTAATTCCTGGAGTTATTATTACAAGTGCTATTACAATTTGTTTTATTTTGTGGGCACATTCCTTTCTCCAAATTTTCTAGGCTGAGTGTACTCACACAAAGCTGCCAGCTAGACCTTATTTTGGGATACACTCCTTAAGCACATCAAATCTGCGCTGAAGACTCCTTAGGTATCTAGAGCCTACACTGCTGATGACTTGAGGTTTTACACAGAGTTAGTGTTTGTTTTGTTTGATCACATACACTAACAACCTCTTCTTGAAAAATCTGAGTTCAAGTTAACACAGAATTCAGCAACACCAATGTACTTGTGGCCTGCAGCCACAACCCCCTGGCAGATGTGCGCAGGTAATGAGCGTGGGCTCTCAACATCTGGGCAGCTCAGGTCATGATGCTGATATTTTATAACCAAGGCTGAAATCTGCCTTGTCCCAAGAAAGCCAGCCATGAAAGCTCCCAATGACTATTGCTGTGCCACATTTCCCATTTTTTTCGCTCTACAATAAGACATTATGGACCTGTGATAGGAACCAGGGTGCTGAACTGGATGGATCTTTTGTGTCAGGACATAATCTTACTTTCCCATTATTTCTTACAGACACAATCCCAGGTCTGTTGGTTTTAACCTTGTAAGTGACCTCGCCACTAAAGTAAAATGGAATTCTCACACTGTGCTAGCATGAGCTATGTTTTATACATACATAGCACTGGGGAAAATCAGGTGCTGAAATCAAAACACGACAAATGAGCATGATTTAGCAACTAGCCAAACTATATTCCAGTTAACTCTCACAAATTTACTTTGAATTGCTTTGTACCCTTCATACATCTAGTTATTGGTATAAAAAATGTTATCAATATCCTGATGCTTCATTGAAGAACTGCATTTAATGGAAGAAACTTCATAAATTACAGACTTCTGAATATCCATTGAATACAACATTCAACACATCATAGTCTTGAAAGTATTTTGAAGTTAATATATTATATCCATTTCAACAATCTTAAGAATGTATTTCAATGATTCCCCTACATACGTATTTACAAAATGTACACGTAACGTTTTTCTGTGATAAATACATCACAATATACTTCCCACAACTTGCTTTAAACGGTGGCATCTCCAAAGTAAAACCAAATTTTTTTCTTATTCCCTAAAGCAAGCAAATTTCCATAATCCAGTATTTTGCAGGAAGTGGAGATGCTTAGAGAAGTATTTAAATGTCTCCACAAAGTGAAAATCACAGTCACTAAAACAAAAAAACGGAGAGAGAGGAGAGGAGAGGAGAGGAGAGGAGAGGAGAGGAGAGAGCTCCTTCCTTCCCTTTCAACCCAGGATATTTAAAAAAACAACTGAGTTTTGATTTTCCATGTGCTACTATGACAATCAGCAAAGAATGAGCGCTAACACTTAATTTCCTTAAAAGGTGTAAACTTTCAGAAACTGTGGGGGCAGAAGACTTAGAGAGGCACAACTACAAATGTGGTTAGGCCACTTGAAATACATACCTTATCTTTCCCCACAAAAGAAATGAAACATACCCTCAGACTTAACATGGCCAAGAAGAAAGATCTGATCAGAGCTTTACTAATTTACTGTATGTACTGTGATAATAAAATGTGAAGCCTCACTGAAGAATCACAACAAAACTGAGTTACAGTAGTTCCATTATTCAATACAACTAATTTACAGTTAAAAGATACTTAGAAAATAGTTGCTTTATCTTGCAATTAATCCTACCGAAGTGGCTTTAAAGTAATTTAAAAATGTAAATCTATGATTAAAAAATGTTTTTTAATCCATATCCATCCTATGTATTCATACATATTAAGAGATGCCTTGAAAACTATCTGCCACAGGTCACCATTAAGGGACACATGTAAATCTTCTAAGGATGTTTATGAAAACAGTAAGTATTTTTGCCTTTACAGTGTACTGAGCCAGTTACATGCCAGTTTTCTTTTCCTCTAAGTAAAACGGAGAGAAGTTCAAAGAAATAATTTCAAAGAGCACAAAATTCTTGTGTGTAAATACTAAAAGCTCATCAGAAATTAGAAAAATAAAAGCTCTTCTTAGAAAGCTACTACAGCTCTGGAAAATACAATTGATAATATAAAATACCAGACTTTTAAGATATTTTCTGGACTAACAACATACTGTCAGAGAAACCACATTGTATGTTTAATATGTGAATTATAAATATTTTATTCTAAGATTAAAAAAATAATCAACCCTGTATTTATTGACCCATAATATCTATCACATGGCATCCAGCCATTCAAAACCTCAAAGGCACAGAAGAGAACAGGGAGAGACTTGTGCATCCCTTTTTACCGTGCAAATACAGTTTGTGGAGCTCGTGCTTCCAACAGATACACAAAAATAATACACTGCCCAGTAACAGCAGATTTGGAATTTACTACGGAAGAATAAGAGTGGCATTATAGGGCTGCTTATCTGTTATATCCAACAGATCTACACATCCAGTTATCACATATTCTGGTTTAATAAGATGAAAGCATAACTGTTAGTAACTTGGTTTTTTCTACTGCTTTGGCACAGATCAGAAATGCTGCGGCAGTCAGGAAGAAACGAAGCTGCACCTACTGAGAGGTCTAAAAGGGACACAGCATCACTGATGCTGTTCCAGCTACGCCAACCTTCCTGAAGAACAAGAGGCTGTGGCATGTCTCATTAAGTTCTTTGTGTCCGATAATTTATCCTCATTCAAGAGGTACTGAACATCAGCATAGTGGAAGCAACCTTCTTTGATAGTACAGTCTTGCAAGTTGGAAGTAATTGTTCTGTAACTCTAAACGTGACTGGCACCACAGCAGTAAATCTCTGACTGACCAAAAAAGTCAAGAAATTAAATCACAGTAAAAGACAGACTGTGAAGGTTAAGAATTATCAGAACCTCACACGCTTTATGGATGTGGCATCTCTTTCCTGCTTTCTCTCCCTTCCACCTTTTTCTTTTTCTGTGATGGACCTGAGTAATTCAAAATAAGTAATACAGAAAAAAATAAAAACAATTTTTTTACTATACTGGTTTTGTACATGTACATACAAAGGAGTTTTGTGCATAAAACTTGCTAAGACATCTCCTTATCTGTGACCCATTTGCGTTCGACACAGGACACAGACAGAGGTTCATTCCTTCGCTTGCACGTATTTGAGTGTTTGAGCTCACCCTGGGAGCAGCCTCAAGCCTTGCCAGGCCAGTGGCACCGTGGAGGGCAGGGCACACTGGAGAAAACCCCAGGGGCAGCTCAGGCACTTCCCCTGCGGCAGCACCAGAAGACAGGGCACTAGTCCCCAATTTTGTCCAGAATTCGGGGGCTAACTGAAGCTGGTGAAAAGCAGCTGGGCAAGGGACATGGAAAAGTCAAGTTTCTTGCGCTAAATGTGATGGCTCCATTCCTGCAGTGCTCTTGCATTTGTGCTCTGGTTTAAAGAAGTGAAAGTCACCCATGGAGGATGAACAGCTAATCCTCAACTCTATTTTAAGTCAAATGTGTAGTTCCTATGGGCTGGAAGCAACACAAACATGTCTGATGTAAATTCCTAGTCTTACTTAGTTGGGCAGGGTCAGCCAAGCAAATTTAAGCCTTTTACCTCTCATGAAACAAGCAGTAACATTTCCACCAGTTGTCAAAATAAGCTCATAAAAACTCAGGCATTACACCTCAATGACTATAAGACCCTCCTTATGAACAAGATCTTTAGCCAAGGTCTTGGGAATCAGCACATCAGAAACAAGCAGCAGAAGATAGATCCCAAGACAACCTGGACTTCCTGCAAGACAGGTCGAATGAAAAGAACCCATTTCAATGAGGAAAAAATCAGCTATTGCCTGAACAGCCAATTCTAATTTGTTGTTAATAGTAATTTTTCATCGAATAGCCATAAAAAAATTACAACTTCAAGATGCAAACTGTAGATAATGGATCTACCCTTTCAGTCAACTAAAGCAAAACAAATGTTTAAACTTTCCAGTAAATGCACACAAAACACGGTGAAGATTCGATCACTGCAGTGTTACTAGGGCTGTGAGAGAAACTTTGGGTTTAAGTGGGTAATTCCTATGCAGTATCAAATTTTCAACAAAATGACAGCATTTCTCCATCAGTTTTCTACACTCTATCATTTAAAAAACTAGCATAGTAGATGAAGAACAGCCCACAGGATCACTTTTTTTGACTTGCGGCCACTACTGTATATACAAAGTTTAAATTTTCTTGGAATATGTGTCTTTGAGTTTACTTGTTGGGTGATTAAACCTGACACATAGCTTAATGCCAGGCCATAGAACTTCAGCCAGTTGCTCCCGAAATTTGTTTCAGTTTGTAATTTCACTGTATCTGTACAATTTAATGTCAAAGGCTTTAGTTCTAAAAATAAAACCAGAAGTACTGAATCATCATTGGAAGTAAAGTATCACCTTGAGGATACTAGACACCAGTATGAAAAAATGCGTATGTTTTTTGCAAGGCACTGAAAGAATTAAAAAAAATATTTTTTTTTCCATTCTGTAAAATATACAACAATGTATAATTTTGAAGTATGGGACTTTCAATATGTTAATCTGTAATATTTTAATGGAAATCAGTTAAGACACCTTAAAACACTAGGTTTATGAGCAATGTCAAGGTGAAATAGAGAGTGAAGAAAAGACATCAAAGCACAGGTGCTCTAGCAAAGTTCACACAAACTGTTTTGCTTACTTATCTGTAAAACCCAGTAAAAATGTTTTGATATGAGTAGCAATTGTGGCCCAAGCCTAGCCAGAGTTACACAAACGGATCCAGTGGGCCATGTATACAATGGGTATCAGCTGTACCAGTAGTTCCCTGAGGAAAGACAGAAACACGCAGCAGTTTGTCTAGATACAACGTCCGACAGCAGAGAACTTCAATGCATTTCCACCTCACCTAATACAAAAACGAGTTATTAAATTTTATGAGAAAGAGACCCTTCCACACTCAGCACAGATTAGTTAGTAGCTGTCTAGTGACGGCGAGTTGGTACGTCTGACCTGCTGGCTAGCACACAGTTGTCCCAGGGAGCACTTGTAGAGAATCATTTCCGCATTTCACCAAACAAACTTGTCATGCCAACCACAACTCAGGATGACTTCAATCCCAGACATCACTGCAAGAGCTTCCCAAAGGAGGTCAAGGGAGAACCTTGGAAATGAGGTCTACTTCTAATTACTACAGTGAAGATGATGAAAACAAGTAACAGTATTTCAACTGGTGGGAAAACAAGCCAGTAAGCCAAAGGAAAGTTGTCACCCTGAAAAAGAAGGTAACCCTACCATTTGCCCAAAGGCTGTACAAAGGATTTTCCAAAAACCACACTAACAAATCGCGGCAGGCACACACAAAGAGAGGTGCCATAAGAGGTCAATGCCTATTGAAACAAACTTGGAGAAATAAAAACCCAATGGCACCTTTTATTGTGTTTTCCTTCACCTGTCTTTTTCACCAGCTTCTCCATGTCCCTCCACCTCACTAACAAAAGCATTGTCCCTTGAAGCAACAAACTTGCAAACAGAAAAACTATGTTATTCACCTCATCCACAGAGGCTGGAAACATTACTGATTGTTTCATCTTTCATCTAGAAAAAAGAGTGTCTCTTCAACATTTTTCAATAAAAGTTTCTACCCCAGTAAAAAAAAAAAGAAAAAAAAGAAAAGAAAAAGGCAAAAAAAGAGTGGGTAGTCATCACCACAACTTCTAAAATGCACAGGAACAAATGACACTGAGGATACACAGCCAGCCTCACAGCCACACTGCCAGTCCATTAGTAGATTTCAAGGTCTTGATCTTTGAATACCAAATCACTGGCCTACACAGAGATCAGCTCCTTCTCTTCAGGGGTGACATCCAGAATAAAAAGAATCCCACAAACAAGTGAATCCATTAAGATTTCTTTTTTTTTTTTAAAGAAAAACAAACTTACCTTCATTTTTTTATAAGAGGATTTTTCATTTGTATTTTGGAAGAACCATGACACATATCAGCAGAAATAGTTGGCATTCATACTTAAACTAACAATTGCAAATAGATTACACAACTTTTTTTTTTGATCAAGACACCAGATCAAGATCCAGAAGGAAAAATGGAAGTATAACAAATGGCACCAGATTTCAAACACCAGATTCAAACAATACCGTATGGCATGAGTTATAAAGAAGACAACCATGAAACAGAAGTAAACTCACGGTCAATAACACAGGTAGTTCACAAAACAGTTTCAATTACTTAACATTTCAGGTCAACTTGCAGCTATGTCCTTCCCAAATTAGTGCTCACTATATTTAAATTATTTATGATTTTTCAGACATGCCTACAAAATTCACTATAAGACAAAACTTGTCAAAAATGAACAACAATTAAGAAAAAAGAGACAGCTTGACCACAAGTGAGTCCAAAAGCATTAACAATTTTGGCATCTTAAATAAACTTTGCACCTGCACAATTAAAGAATGTGCCTGATTTTTAAAATTTAAAAGTATCTCTTCAGGTGTTTTTCAAAAGCGGCTTTGGCGCAATGGCCATCACGCGTCACCTGCCCAAAGGACGACCGTGCCCGACAGACTACTGCGCCAGCAAGCCAACATTTTGAAAACGATTTAAGACGGCCAAGAAGAGCCATGCACAATGGTCATTCTTAGCCTCAGTCCAATGCCCAGCAAACAGATTTTTTCTGGTCATTTCTTTGCGTCCATCGAAACCTGTATCTCATTGTCCATCTTTGATCAAACACAGCAACACACGAAGAGCAAGTATGGGCCGCAGCACAGCCTACAGGCCCAACTCCACAAACCCAACAGAACTTTTTCCAAAGTCAAAGCAAGTTTTTGGCAACCCCTTGAGACACAGAGTGGTTCCTAAATTTCTCTCCTACTTCCAGGGATGATCCCTTCAAGATTGGCTTAAGCCACATTATGAGGATGGGGAAACTTGCCAAAGCAATTAAACATGATTTATCTGTCTTGGGAATACAGGCCTTCGGTCTTCTTCCTAGTCTACCAATTCAGCACCTCTGCTTGACAGTCAACTGGCTTAACATACAAGCCCACCCGGGGCACCTTCCACTGACTTCTACAGGGTCTGTTCACCGATGGCATCATAGATGTAACTCCATTAACGAGAGATACATGTGCCCCAGCTGTACAGTAAGACATCTTCTGCCAAGTGTCCTGAAGGCTATCTGCCTCCCTTTAACCTTAAGAGTTCCAGCCTCTGGATATATATTTTTTTATAGATCACTGCCTGGATGCATATTAACTCTGAGATAAGAGCATTTTTGGTTTTGGGAGGCCACTTCTCTACCCAAAAGGCAAGAACAGCTCCAAAACAACAACGGCTTTTCACTCCCAGGGATGACTTCTTGCAAAAATAAAAACAAGGAAGTTGAATCCAAGAGAACCATGATGCGTTTCAGTTAAGGGCAAGGATGTGAAATTGCCACACATAAGATAGGAAATTCAAAGTTCGGCTGTCACCTTGTTCCCTTCTTCACCCCAAGACCTCTCTCTCCCGTCAGCACACACTTTGACCACCTCCCGAGTGACGAGAGAAGGATGGCGTGTCAGAGCCTTAACTTTCAATCTTTTTGGCTTCCCTCGCAACCTCAACCCTATCGTTGGAGCACGAAGAGCCGAGGAGTTTCAATTTTAATATTTTGCACCGCCGCAGCTCGCTGCACGGCCAAGGCACACGATGGTGGCACAGGACTTCGGCATGGACACAGATCCAAGTGGAAAGCCCCTCTGCCCTCTCCCCCCGCCCCCCCCCCGGCCCGGACAGAGGCAATAA